>CATIXN010000210.1:0-28467 GCA_949711725.1 Leptidea reali | reverse complement strand
CGCGCGTCGCATAAATACCAGAGGCGATCGCCCGCGCCACGCATTCTGCACATTTATTTACCTCGCGCTCACAGCTTTCCGCTTGCTTTATTTTTGCTTTGTATAGACGCTCATTTCATTCTACATTTTGTAAAGTATTTCTTTTAATTAGTAGTAAATTCAACCTTTCATCTTTGACTCAATCTTTCATTCTTACTTCGCTTCAAACAAATATCATAGCATCCCTAGCTCAGCCAGGGGTAGTCATCGAGAAGTCGTAGGAGTAGAATACGTGCTACAAGACGCTCACTAACTAACAAGAAAACTCAAGTTGCGCAATCAAGCGGCTACGAACGCTATGTAAGTATTGCCTACGATTTCGCTTCTGGCGGATTAATCTATGACACATGCTATTTGTCCTTGTCGCGCTGCAGTTGACATCATATTCTCTATCTTGCTCGATTTATTTGTAAATAAGAAATAAAATCCTGATAAAATACAAATACGACGTTCAAAATATACTTACGTATGGTATGAAATACCTTCACTTTTATATATTTTGAAACCATAGTTTTTACACTTTCCTAACACACAGCTCGGCATTTTAGATACTTATTGTCACGCCACGAAAACGTTCTGCTTAGCTCGCTGCTATTAGCCGACTAAATGAAATTACGACAATTGTCTGAATTTGTCTGCAACAATTTGCATTTTGCGCTCGCTAGTGCGATATCTACCTCTTTATTGTATATAATATCATTGCACTTGGCACTGATACCGCGTGTTAATTTTTTGTCAATGTGTGCGTTAGCTAGTGGTGTAATATACCTTTACCTACACCCATGCTTTAAATCCTCTATTAAAGATTCTAAAACAATTAGCTTATTGCCAACATAAAAACACCCAATGTCCTAATAACGATTAGATCATCAAAACGAGTTTTGTAATGAAATTCAGTACAACATTACATCATCCTTTTCCATCACAACACTCTTTTTGATGATATTATGATTACTAGGACTGGCTTTTTTAATATTAGTTACTACTGTTTCAGAATCTTTTATAGAGGATTCATATTATGGGTGTAGATAAAGTCTTGTTTGCACCTGTTGATAGTTAGGTATTAAAATACGAATGTGGGTTGTTTTATAACCCCTTAATACACAACAGTTGCATAAATAACTAATTCAAAATACTAAGGAGTAAATAGCGCGTTATAGGCAATCTTAGATTAATGTAACTGACCGACTTCAAATATGCATATACTGTGAGACAAATTAACTATCTTTAGATTTTAATAAAAATATTAGGGGTTAAAGTATGAAATTTCCGATTTGTGCTGAAAAACCGAAATTATGAAATCAAAATAATTATCATTATTATCTATACATTGCTGCCATCTAATAGGACGGTCATTTATGCCATTGCGACAGAACTGTGGTGATCTAGATTCGACAAACTGTGTGAAAGCATTTTGTACTGCCTCCTCAGAAGAAAACTTTTGATCACTTAGAAAATTGTCCAAATCACAAAAAAATGGCAGTCCGTTGGATCAAGGTCTGGCGAATACGAAGGGTGACGTATGATTTCTAATTGCAGTTCCTGTGGAGTTAAAACGGTTTCACGTGCTGTATGAGATCTCGCGTTATTATGGAGCAATAATGTAAAGATCGAGTCATCTTGAGTCGGGGCTGTTTCCATGTACCATTACCTTTTTATTGATAAGCTTTTCTTTTGTTGCGGCGTTTGACCTCGGGTCAGCCATTGCATTTTTCGTTTACGGTTATCGTAAAGAGTCCAATTTTCATCGCATGTCACAATTCGATCCATTATTCCTTAATAATTCCTGTAACGATTCATCAAGGCAACACAAGTTTCAACACACGTTTCTTTCTGCAGATCAGTCAAATCATGAGGCACCCATTTTCCTTTCATTTTCCCATTTTTATATTTATTTTTTTATTGATTTGACGCAAATGAGGCACTATTGTTGATAAAGTAACATTAAACCATCCCACTAATTCCTGGGTAGTTTTGCTCGAATCGGGTTCCACTATCACTTTCATTTCATTGTTATTCACCCGTGTGCAAGGTCTTCCACTTGGTTCGTTTTTAAATTTAAGTTTCCATCACGAAAGCGTTTAAGCCAAAATCGCACGGTGCGTTCATTAGCAGTCCGTCTCCAAATGCAACATTGATATTGCGAACTGTTTTTGCCGCGTTAGTTCCGCGTCGGAACTCGTATTCAAAAATCACCTCGAATTTTCGAAGAATCCATCTTTCTTGTCTAAGCTGAATAAAAAAAAATAACCGAACGTCGATAATCGAATGTTTTTAAAAGATTTTTTAAATGAACTATTCACTCAAAAATCTGAAATCTTGAAGTTTCTATGTCAATTCGAATTACCTATTGGTATTATACCCAATGTAACTTAAATAAATGCATAAAAGGCATTTTATTTTCTCAAAATTGGTTCCCTTAAAATTCTTTTTAATGTTATTTCTAATATACTAGATACTACTACCGCTTCGGAACCAAATACGAAATATATCAGTCTTAAATTGTAATTACCACCTACTTCCAAATATTGAAGCGGACTTAAACTTAAAAACCTCCCTCACTCTGTCAATTTTGACCGGAGACAAAAAGTTATTGGATTTTTTAAGCAAAATTTTAAGCTCTAGCTACATTACTTTATGAGAAATTTTTGTCTAATTTTTCAGCCTCTTCGAGTTATTGGCGAAAAAACTGTGGATAAAACTATTGAATATCTACTGAATAATTTTTTCCTTTATTTTCATAGTCTTAATTTTGTTTAAAACCCTTATTTCTTATATTCAGTTATTATTTTCACACCTTTTATTCTTAATAATATATTTGTACAGTTTAATCTCATTTTATTCTATGAAAAAAACCTGAAATTGCTTGTTTGTATCTAATATCAACACATTTTATGTTATCTTGGAAAAATAATTTCAGTCTGAGACCATGTTGACTAGTGAATTAAATATGATTTCATATACATGAAACGGTAATACAATTATCAAATTATTTATAATCTATTATCAACTGATTATGTAATCTAAATACAATAACGTGAGCAATAAAATACCAGACAATTAACAATTCGATAAAATTATTGATTAATTCACTTCATATCAGTTAATATCTACATAGATATGACCCATTTGCTTTCCGATCCTTGCACCTGCAGACACGTCCGTCAAGGATCATGTATTAAAAGCAATAAAAATATTTACTAGAACTTGTGTTGCTTTCGTGAGAGAATTTCCGTGAAATACAAAATGACGGAACCAGATTCAGTGCAAGTTGCTGATAATGGACAGCCATCTGTCAATAGCGGGGACGCTGCTATAGCTAATATAGCAGAAGTTGGAAAGAAAGCTGATATTGTAACACCAATAGACAACAGTGTGGCTGAAAGTTCTGCAGAGATTAAAACAATGACACCAACAATAACAGTTAGTTCTGTAGAAAAGACTGCTGATGAAGTCATTAACAGCGGTGTGGAACCTGCTAAACCTACAGAAACACCTAGCACGTAAGTAAATTAACTCCTTTATCTACACATATAGTTTAAAATCTTATTGATAGCAGAGATATCTAATCATTAAATTTCGTTCATGTAAAAAAAATAATTAGATGTAATTACACAGATAGAATACAGAACTCGTTATCATATTTGAATTAAAAACTGATCATGAATGACTCAATCAATTAAATGCTTATTAATAATTTTATATAAGTATCCACGTAATTAGTTTTATGATTTACGTGAGTAAAACCACAAGCGAACAATAATACTGATTCCTACCGCGTCTTGTATGAACGTTAAAAATAAATGCTTTTTTATTCTGACATTCTCTCCACATTTTATATACATACAATGAAGGTTAATTATTAAAATAAGGCTTTATGTTCTTCCGTGTTTCTCTATCCGCTCCTACTTTACTAATAATTTGTTTAATATCATTAGCCCAGTGACTATACGGACTGCAAATATATCTTCTAGCTACTGGAACTTTTCAATGAGCGGTATATTTGGTATTTCGTGCTAAGGGATTGTGTGAGTACATCACGAAGCTATTCACATTGCGGTTCCCTGAAATTGTTGATTATTGATTAAATCTAACAACTAACTTTGTATCGAACTGCCTTCAGCGGTACGTCCAGATCGATATTACATGGTAAATTCAATAAAAGAAAACGTTTAAAAAACCATGCGAGAGAGCATGAGAGAAAGCTTGTTTTGTCCTAATATTTCAAGAATGCGCTTATTTAAAAAAAAATCCCTAATTTAGTTCACTGTGTTCTGGTAACACAATCCGATTTTTGTCAGAGCTGTTGTAACAGTACCTATGTCAGTAGATGTTAAATTGTATAAATTAAAAAAATGGCCAACAATCGTCCAGTATCGCTGTTTTTGATACGGTCGTGGTACAAAGCAGCATATATCACAGCTGACCTTGAACCTCGAAACAATTTTCTGACTCTAGACTTGACTCTTCCTAATTTATAAAAAAATAATTGAAGGAATTAAGGTAAGCTTTATTTAAATGGTAGTTGCACTAAGTGTAAATGAAATATTTTTTATATAGTTATAAAATTTTCTCCAATTCAAAACCGACAAATCGTTTTACACTTTAGTTGCTATCGTATTTATAATGTTTTATATTACGATTAGAATCACATTATATAATATATTACCAAATCTTAACTCCTGACAAAATGTGATAGCAAAGTTGGACATCATAAAATTTACAACACATTAACAAATTATTACGTAAAATGTTTTAATATATCATGTTCGGAACTCATTAAATTTCTAAAGGAGTCGCCTTTTTATTTAATTATGTTTCTTATAATTGACTGTTTGCAATTATTATCAAAAGACGAAATGCTTATAGTTTTGTTCAAAAACTAACGGCCTTACAAATAAACTTGGTATAAAATTATAACTGATGAAAATAAATAAAATGCAAAATGTTTACAATATCGTTGAATCGTTCCGAATGACAAGCTGCCTTGCAAATAAACGCGGGAAACGTTATACGCCCGAACAAACCATTCGATTAAGCAAAATGTCTATTTGTAAACATTTTAAATATTCTTGGTTTATGCTTAGTTATACCTTTATGCCAATTTTATTTGTAAGGCCGTAAGAGTATTAATATAAAATATGGGTTTGCGTAACACATGCAATTCTTTGATAAATAACTTATAATTATTACATGGAAGCAATAAACGTAATTGCATTATGCCTTTTAAGATGTTGCCAACATTCTAATTTTGGACTTCCTTTTCAAGGACTTTATCCTTGATAATAATTTAGTTATGATTAAACACGGAATAGGCTAGAACTAAGTTATATATTAAGTACCTTAGGTTTTGCAGAGGTTTACTCTTTTATTTCTTTACTTATCTGAAATAAGCAGATGGCGTCTTTCTTCTTTATATTATTTGATTTTTTATTTTTATTTATTTATTTATTAAATGATAACATTCAAATGTTAACAAAACCCTGCAAAACTGTTCTGACAGTTTGACTGTAGGGACGAGTCTCTTTAAAGATAGATATTTACATATTTTTATATACTCATACTTAACTTAATACTTTAAATACTAGAATAACAATTTTTACAATCGTTATGGAAACGTGCTTAAAAATTATTTTTTCAACTTAGTTTTAAACCTATTTATTTGGCTCGAGGCGGATGTCCATAGGCAAACAATTGAGTAAATATGGTTAGCGTTTTTTTAAAGTTCTATCGCCATAATAATATGCAACTGTAGGTACTTCTAGTTTACCAGATGACACCGACCTTGTGCTGTAGCTATGACTAGACTGCAATTCATTATGTTCCTGATTGTCATAGTTATTAACTGCCAAAAGGTACTTGTGTTTAAGACTGACTGGTAAAATTTTGCATATTTTGAAAAGTTTGCGATAATCTCTTTTACAGCTATTTTTAGTTTTGTTATTAACAAGCAGTTTCAAAAATCTGGCTTGCAGTGACTCTAGTTTGTCAATGTATGTTTTGAATATGAGGCCGTAATAATCAAAAGGAAAACTCAGAGTCGAGTCTACTAAGGAGAAGTATAAACATTTAAGAGTGTCTATAGAAACTTTAAATTTTAAATGATAACATTTACCAAGTAATATTCTAAGTTTGTTACAAATATTAATATTAATATGTTGGGACCAGGAAAAGTTAGCATCAACTTTTACACCGAGGTATTCTTACACAAGCTACTTTCTCAATAGGTGAGCATTGGCAATGTAGTTGGTTGTTATGAGGATTGTTTTAGAATTACAAATTACACTCTAACTTCTGCTGCGAACGAGGTCTATTTGATGATATTATTGTTATAGTTTATTGACTATAACAGCCACTTCTCTGCTTAGATTTTTTGCATATAGGAATTTTAGCTCTGTTCGAATTGGATCGATCAATAGCCCTGTCTCAACACATCCTATGACAACACGTCCTGAGGATGCCTCGTGTAGAGGTAAAACACGAGTCAAATTGTTTAAAGACAAATATTGGCGGAATTAGCACTAAAGAAAACTCAAATCATTTGGAGGATAAAATACGTCAAATATCAATCGCTATATCACTTTGAATACATTGTGCCATCTGAGTCTGTGCCTGTGGCTCGAGGGCAGTTGATTTGTCCGAACTGTCGAAGTAAATTGCCGTCGACAACACTTGAAAGCATAAATATTAGCGAAGGGGCGGTGGATTCTAACGGCTGGTTATTGGCGATAAGAAAAGAAGTGAAGGAAGTTATTTCTCTAACAGTCAGTGTTGAATTAAGGAAAATTAGCGAGGAATTAAGCGGTTTACAAAGCATTAAGGCATCCCTAGATTATCTGTCAAGTCATTTTGATATAATAAAGCAGGAGCTAGAGGAAGCAAAGAAGGAGATTGTATCATTAGAAAAGACAATAGTGACTTCAGGGAACTTGTGAAAAGCCATACTAATACAATCAATATACTCGATAAATCGTGTATGGAACAAGGCGCTCCTCTCAAAACTTCCATCATTTGGGCTTCCCGGGAGCTTATGCATTGCTCGAACCCGAAGCCCGTGAACGCTGGAGTGCCCCAAGGCTGTGTGGTATCTCCCACACTGTTTCTCCTGCATATCAATGATATGTTGGACTCCTCTAACATACACTGCTATGCAGATGACAGCACGGGCGATGCCGTATACACGGGCCATGCAGGTCTCTCTAGAGAAATCGTCAACCAGTGCCGGGAGAAACTTGTGTCTTCTATCGAGTCCTCCTTTGAGAAGGTCGCGGAATGGGGAAAATTGAACCTTGTCCAATTTAACCCCCAGAAGACTCAAGTTTGCGCGTTTACCACAAAAAAATCCCCATTTGTGGTATCACCGCTCTTTGACAACACATCCCTTACAGCCTCGCCTCGTATCGGAATTCTGGGTCTCGATATCTCAAGCGATTGCCAATTCCGCTTCCATCTGGAGAGCAAAGCCAAATTGGCTTCGAAGAAACTGGGCGTCATCTCTGGTCTGGCGCACCCCAGTATCAGCTCGATCCATTTGACCGCGTGCAACGCAGAGCAGCTCGAATTGTCGGGGACCCAGTGCTCTGTGAACGGCTGGATCACTTGGCGTTGCGTAGAGACATCGCTTCATTGTGTGTCCTCTACCTTATTTATCATGGGGAGTATTCCGAAGAGCTGTTTCAACTGATTCCTGCCGCCGAATTCCACCTTCGCACGACACGCCACAAGCTAGAATATCATCCCCACCATCTGGATATGTGGAGGTCCTCCACAGTGTGGTTTTCAAGGAGCTTTCTGCCACGTACTACAAAGCTGTGAAATGAACTTCCTTCCGCTGTTGTTTCCGGGACGATACGACATGGGTACCTTCAAAAAAAGCACGTACACCTTCCTTAAAGGCCGGCAACGCTCCTGTGATTCCTCTGGTGTTGCAAGAGAATGTGGGTGGCGGTGTTCACTTAACACCAGGTGACCCGTGGGCTCGTTTGTCCTCCTTTTCCATAAAAAAAAATAGTATGAGCAAAACCACAGAGTAAAACCAGATGATATTGATGATGTCATTTCTGCATTCCGATTGACATAATGAATCGAGTGATGAAACTCGTACAATAATTCTGATTGATCAGCCATGTTGTAATTGGCTCGATGAATTCGCGTCTATTCGTTACTATCGATAGAAGTTTGATTATTAATTTATGACTTTCACTGATATATATATAGATTACAACATTTTTAGTTTATCATTTTATTGAGTCGTTAAGGTGAATTTATTATGAAATTGTTGTTGTAATCATTTTATGCCGTACAATTTTTCTACGGCTTTGGCGGGAACTTTATTTAACTTGCAACAGAATTGGAAGGCAATCCGGAAAAATGAACACAACAGTTTAGTGATGTAATATATAGGTATAATACATTTTAAATAATAATAATAAAATTCTTTATTAGTTTTAACAAATTCTCCATAATAAATAGTAGCAAGAACCTCCTTTTAAGCAAATAAAGAATGCTTGTGCCAGGAGGCTCCGCTCTTTCTTAGCCTTGAAATAACATGTTTAGAGAACTTAATAATATTTTAAATGTGCGTGTGTGTGTGTGTGTGTGTGTGTGTGTGTGTGTGTGTGTGTGTGTGTATGTGTGTATGTGTGTATGTGTGTTTTAGCGCATGTGTCGTAAGAGCAACTCAGTATCATCATAATTTAGTGGTAGTATCCAGGCGATCAGTGCAGTTTTACATTCATGGGCGTTTCTATTATATATACGTAACTGTTTGTTTATTTTATTATAAAGAAATGCCGCACGACATTTATACTGCATGCTGTAGAACTCCGTCCTAAATGGTGTAACAAAGGCAACTTTGTCTTTCCTTCGTTTGTGTTCAATATTAGGATCTTATGTTATTGTTTTATGCAATTTTAGAACACATTGTACAATATATAACTTTCTGACAGTTAATAGGTTACAAAGCTGATACAAGCGTTCTGTAGAAAAACGTTGTCGCTTAAAGTGCATAACCTTTAAAAGTGCTCTTTGGGCTCTTTCCACTTCCAGTAATCTTGATTTATTAGCACCACCCCATACTGCTATACAATATACAGTTACAAACTGAACTAGAGCTATATATATGTCATGCAGTAAGTATCTCTGAGGGCCCTTATTTTTTGGTGAATACTTGGGAGCTATGTACCTAAGAGACTTAAATATCCAGATAAATTTTCTAATCCTGGCGCTAACATATTCAATTTGAGGAAACCAGGAAAGCCGCTGGTCGACCATAACACCCAGGTATTTCGTGACATGCACTTTGCTAATCTTGGGACAGTTACAGTTAGTACTAGCAGTGTCTTCACAATTGTGTAGTTTAATTTCAAAATCATTTGTGGGTTGACTGTTGTTGTAGATGGTATGGCAAATGTAGTTTGTTTTAGCAGTAATAATTGTGAGTAAATTGTATTTCAACCAATTGGCAACTAGTGCCATCCCTTGTTCAGCGACGCATTTTGTTTCTTGCCAGTTGTCTCCTGCAAAGACAATCGCCGTATCATCGGCATACGAGAAGATTTTGGCGTTGTTAATTTGTAAATTACAGAGGTCATTGATATAAATTAAAAATAAAGTAGGGCTTAACACGCTTCCTTGTGGAACACCACATGATACGTTGACATCCTGACTTGACCACTCGCCCAATTTAACCTTTTGCTTCCTATTAATATATATATAATAACATAAATAATTTTTAAAAATAGCAAGTTGTGTGCCTCTTATCCCAATTGATTCCAGTTTTTGCACAAGGATGGGGAGAGATACAGTATCAAATGCCTTTTTCAGGTCAATAAAGACTGATAAGCACTTTTTCCTTTTGTCAAGGTGATCTGTAATTAGCGAAGTTAAGGATATTACTGCATCTTCCGTTGATAAGTTCTTCCTAAAGCCAAATTGAGATGAGGATATTATGTTAAATTTTTCTAGGTAATTTAATAGTCTTGTGTTTAGCATTTTTTCTAAGATTTTTGATAAAACAGGTAATACCGATATGGGTCTATAATTTGTTATATTGTCTCTGTCCCCACCCTTGTACACAGGAGTAATCATAGCTTTCTTTAATAAATCAGGAGAAATACCGGTCTTAAAACATAGATTAGCTAGGTGCACTATAATTGGGGTAATAACGTGTTTCACATATTTTATAAACTTGGTTGAAATATTGTCCCACCCTGCGGCACTATCTGCTTTTAAATTGGTTATGGTATTGTTCACTTCATCACTATCAGTTTCAAGTAAAACAAATGATTGAAGTTGTCTGGGAATGTTATTTATAAATTGATTTAGTTCAATATTTGATGGGCCTAATATTATTTCCTTTGCAAGTTTCTGCCCTATGCTAGCGAAATAGTCATTAATGTAGTTTGCTGATTCAATAGGATTAGGTTTTATATTTGTCAGTTCGGGATTTAATTGATTATGTTTACTGGTGAAAGTAATGTTTTTTATATTCTTCCAAAGTAACTTTTTATTTGTAATTGAGTTTTCAAGTAGTTTTCTATCATATTTTCTTTTCAGTTTCTTGATTATTTTATTACAATAATTTCTATAACGGGTATATGTAATTCTTTTTATTTCGTTGTTAGGGTCGAGTTGAACTTGTTTTTGAAGGTGTTCCGATTTTTTATGCACCTTAATATACCTGTAGTAATCCAAGGTTTAATGATACGTTTGCTTTTTGGAATGTTTTTGGTAGTGGTATTTTCTTTTATTGACTCTATCAGTTTGGAAATCAAACAGTCGGTTACTTGGTTTGGGTCGTCACAAAAAAGAAGCTCAGATATGTTTTTATCAAGTAGGTCTTTAAGTGCATTTTCAAAATTAATAGCTGTAGTCGTATTTTGCCGGGTGAAGATATTTTTTACTATTTCAAGTTTTAAAAATGTGGTGTAATGATCAGTTATAGTTGTTTTTAAGACAGCGATAAATGCAGATACATTTGTATTAATTTTAATCATAAAGTGATCCAAACAACTATTTTCTCTAGTTGGTAAAGTATGACCTGGAAGTATACCGTAGACTGATAGCTTATTAAGATAATTAATTCTGTTATTATACTCATTTGATGTTTCGGAAATTTTTGATCTAATATTTATATTAATATCACCTGCAATGATTATATTTTTTTCCGAACTTATACAATTAAGATATGTACAAAGTGAGTTTATAAAATTTTCTGCATTACTGTATGATGGGGAGCGATAAATACATACTAAGGTATTATTCAGTATTTCCACCTGCAAACATGAAGCTTGAGAAAGTTTGATTTCCTTGACTTTTGGTTTTAGTGTTTCTTTTACATACACAACTACCCCGTCGTTTTGATTAAGTTGCCTAGTTGTTTCATAGGAATTATAATTATTTAATTTTGGTGTCGGTTTTTTTGAGTTTAATCGGCATTCGGTAAGAATTATTATGTCTGTTTCGAACTTAAAACCAGATAAATTTACTAGGAAATCATCATAATTACAGTATATGCTGCGTATATTTTGAGAGAAAACAGTTAGATCATGTTTTTTTACATTGCAATACATTTCTAAATCGGAACTATTACATGAAATCTGCATCGATTTTCAAGCGGAAAATTAAAAATCATTTAATTAAATAATATCATTCGTTTTTTTTTTCGTATTTAATAATAGTTGTTGTATTTTAAATTTAGTTTATATAAAATTTAGTTTTTTTTTTGTTTAGAGTGATAAGTTTTTTATATTTTTGTTTAGGTAACCAATTTATTGAGTAAATTAGATAAGTAGTAAGTAAACGAAGAAATTGTCATATTATGTTAATAATGTTTTTAAGTACTTGTAATTTAATTAAGTAATTAATTGCATGTCGAGTTAGCCCGTAAATGGGGTATACGATGTTAAATAATATAAGTAATTAATGTGTAAATATACTATAAGGTAATACATTGTATGCAACGTGGGCTTCCTATTAAATAAATAAAAAATATAAATAGTCTGGGCTATTTCTACGTGGTCTATATCATTTATTGTTTGTATAATGGCAGCCATTTATAAGGTGAATTATAAACAAACTTTTGTTCAAGAAGGGTCAGACTTTCAAAGTTTTGTGGAGGAGTGAATAATAACATTCATATATGTACCTAATTAATTATTTTTGATTATTAAAAACATATTCAAAGTAGGTACTTTTTATTGATAGGCACGATTTATTCTTACATAGTATGTGTGTCGATATTTATCCTGATAATCCGTATGGCTATGGTTTGTAAAGCGGCTTTAGTACAGTTTAGTGTAGCCCTGTTTCACTGCGATTAAAGCGATCTATTGTGATAGCCAACTATAGCTGCTAAAATTGATTAGTAGTTAACCATAAGATCAAAGTATTATATTGTCATCGCTCCATGACACATATGCAAATTTTCAAGTTAATCGGACATCTTGAAATGGATAAAAACCAAGTTCAAAGATTCTGTTTATACGTAGATACGTACATGTAAAGCGAAATTAAATAACATCAAGAATAGAATCCTCGACGACATGTTTGACCAGCCATCACAACTAACCCCCGTTTGCAATTGACACCGGAACCAGCCATCACATCCCTCGCTTGTGCGACAGGAAATGACCTCCCCCATGTCTCCGCCACAAACGATGACATTGTTGTTACATATATGTATATTGTAAACTGGATTCGTGTAATCTGCGTCATCTCTGCCAATGAGACCCTATTTTTGACCAATTGGCGATTCGATTATACCGCTCAAGATCCGTGCAGTTGGAACACTCACGTCGAAATTTGACCAATATTTTTGATGTCTGGATTGTAAATACGAGTCACAATTAGTGTAACAAATCCGCAGAATATTATAATATGCACAACTAATAAAGCAAGCCAATCACCCAGATATGACTATTGATACACCAAGATAGAAAACCTTTTGCTAGGAAGCAAGCAAAAATAATAAACACTCTTACTTTCAACATTATTTGCTTCTTCAATATAAGTTATTTGATTAGTCAATCAGTCAAATATACTTCCAACATTACTGTAACCATGACGGTCCTAACGCTGATATTTAGGCATTGCTTGCAATTCTAATAAACGGCCGAAGAAGACTTCATTATTAATGCTCATCATTTAAATTCAAAGCAAGCGTGTGTTAATCTTTATTCAACTTACAGTCTCTTTCAAGGGCAACGTCTCGAATCATTTTATGCGCTAAGGCGCTGCGCTGTTGGCAGACTGCATGACAAATGACCACGTTTATCCTATCTTGACCGCGAACGCACGTTTTTTCTGACCGTGACCGCTTACCAATGATAACTCTAAGGATTTATGAAAAGAGATTTAGATTAATGTAATATGAAGAACGGCTTATTTTCCACATTTGTAGTAAAAACCTAAGATTGACATTTTATTGTTTAAATTTGAAAAACAAAATTTCATGAACGATGCGGGACGCGAACCCACGACAGTATGAAGCCACAACCTGAGTTGAAAATTGTCACAAATGGCGGACACAACCCAGTAATCAATTGCATATTTTAAAAATAAAAAACACATTTGATACTCACCTTCAATTTGAACCTCGTTTGGCCTTTTGTTCTATCAACCTGGCAACGTTAAGCTGTAATCTATACAATGTTGAATACTAATCGTATCATCCAGTCATTGTCTGAAGACTACCATGTGCTTATTAAAACAATGTTATTGAAATATAATATAATGTTTATATAAGTTCTCGCATAGCACTAATTTTGCAACACTTCCTGCTAATAAAATTAACCGCGTTAGCAGTAAGAAATAAGGTACTCAAAATTACACTTAATGAATATAAATTATTAATGAATATTAATGAATATATAAAAAAAACTAATAAAATTGTCTCAAAAATAAATCAACGCATAGAAATAGCTACCTACATGCCGACAACTCTTGCTTCTGGCCTGAAAAAAGATTTTTCCGACGAAGACCAAAAAAGACCAGCTAAACAAAACCATAGCCAAAATGCTAATGCTGGCTGGCAAAAGGTGTTTTTTTGTGATTACATTTTTATTGGCACTTAGTAAGATTTAACGTATGCTACCTTACTATAAGATAATTAAAGAAGAAAAGAAACGTGTTACTATTTAAATCGAATATGTTTTCTTTTCTTCGGCGAGATAAACAGTAAGCCTCAATCATAGTAGAGAATGATCTAATATCTCTTAATGTTCCTTTTCCTACCTATATATCCTGTATAATTATGTATCCATGTAAATTATATTGTCAACTTTCATCCTTCGGAACCATTTTAAAGTTTAAATATTTGGTGTCTATGTATATTTAGTATAATATGTATATTTATGAAATTTTTATCATCCGTTTCAAACCTCTTCCTACTTATTTGACCCTTTCCCGTGTTCCGTATCCTTTTAAAGTGAAACTTGTATTACATCGTATCAAACTTTTTCGTCTGTGTGTTGCATGTCGCGTGACGGTCGGGCAGCAACTTCGCAGCAGCTGACCGTGTAGTGTACTATTACTCAATTGTGCCAGTGCTCCACGCTATTTTGTTTGTTTTTGTCAGTGTTTAATGTAAATGTTGTTTGTGATTGTTTAATGTAAATGTTGTTATTCATTAAAGTGAAACTTTTATTTGCTTTTGGTAAACAACGACACAGCTAGTGAGTCCAAAAAACTGATCAACGAGGAAAAAGCAAAGAATAGTGTTTAATTAGTTTGTTTCACTTTTACCGTGGTTTCATAAAACCACACAATCCTTTTTTAACTTAGTTTCCCAATCTTTTAATTTACGTCATTGGCAAAACGTAAACGCTATTGCCAAAAGAAGAAAAAAAAATCATAGTAGATATCTTGCTTTCGAATGTATTTATTTTCGTCAGTTTTGTTTAAATAAACTTTATCCCTAATGGAAATTAAACTCATTAGTTTCGATCTTCGAGATTCTTCGACGAGAGCTAGCTCACGTAATGTGGTTAAAATATAGAAGAGATGCCTGCCATTTTACTTAACTGTTTGTATGTTAAATTCAAATTCATATATTTTTATTCATAACAGGATATGATATCATTTATTGAAAGTCAAAAACGACTACCCATTAGAAAAAGTATGCCTCAGACCTGAGAAGAACTCAGCATGAAACTCAGCGAGCAAGCTTCTATTTTTTCATAAAAAATATGGTTACAATGTTAAAATCTTACAATCTTACAAAAACAAAACTTATTATTTAATAGCGTGCGGGGGGTTGCCTCCATTCCCAATCGGTGGTATCATTAAGAAAGTCACTTATATTATAATAAACTTTACCACACAAACGTTTCTTGACAATTCTTTTAAATTTCGTAATACATTTGTTTTAAACATTTTCTAGGATCTTGTAGTAAAAGTTAACATTATGGTTATAACAGTTTCTAGCAAATTGACCTATGTGCCTATGTACATACATAACATTATCAAGAATATTTTGAGAAGCAACAGTTACATCTAAGATGTTAATTTTTCAAATTTTTTTGCTCTCAATGATTCTTTAGAACCTAGGGGGCTCTTCTGCAGCACAAAGATTGTATAAATAGCGGCAACGTTGCCACTATTGAACATTAGGTTATTAGTGTTAATCGAGTACACGATGCTAGAAGAATAGTGATAGTATTTACTTAATATAGTATATACAGACATACATAACTTAGTTTCTTTTCACTTTGAATATTAGCTAAGTGTCATCCGAAAAACAAAACTACGTCATGTTTGTTTCTGTAAGGTTAGGGAGATCATTTATATAGAATAACTAAGGAAGAGAAACGGTCCAGAAATAGACCGTTGTGGTACCCCCATACTGAGAGGTGTTAGTTCAATAATATAAAAGTAAGTATATAGTAGTGTACAGTTTTAGACTTTTGTAAGTACCTACCCACTCAAAACAGGGCTGCATAGAAAAACTGTGGGCCATGTGAAGTCCACGTCAGCAGTGAAACTTCACAAATATTTATTTTTTTGTTTTTTTAATAGAAATTATGTTTATCCACATATCAATACAGTAATGTTCTTTTTATTTATTGCACTGTTCGACACGATAAAGAATAATTACTATTATTTATATAAGCAATACAAATAAAATTATAAATAAGTATAATATTATATTTATTTCATATAATATTATCAATGGTATTTTCAAGAATCAAATTATTATCATATTATATATAATTTGTTAAACTTTAATCTATTTGGCCTAATGGTAGGCTTATTGAGGACTTTTTCTCCATCCCCAAAAATGCCCAACGTGCCTTAAGAGGTTCCCACTTAAAAATAATATTACGGTGGATGGACCAGATTACTTCATACTTATAATAAACGATTTAGCTATTCCAAGGTCTCAAACATAATTGTCCAAAATTAGAGATAACTTGCATGTCAGAAAACTAAAAAGCTTGGTAATCTATTTTAAGGCTATGTAATTATTGAAGACTATTTAAAAATGTATAAATGGCTCCTTTGCACAGGATGCCGGGTTGATTATGGGTACCACAACGGCGCCTTTTTCTGCCGTAAAGCAGTAATGTGTAAGCATTATTGTGTTTCGGTCTGAGTAGCGCCGTAGCTAGTGAAATTGCTGGGAAAATGAGACTTAACATCTTATGTCTCAAGGTGATGAGCGCAATTATTTGGTTTTTCAATAATCCTGAGCGGTACTGCATTGAAAAAGGACAGGGCGTATCAATTACCATCAAATAAACGTCCTGCTCGTCTCGTCCCTTATCTTCATAAAACAAATAAATAAATGCATTTTCTTTAAACTTAACTGTTTCGTCAAGCTTATAAAATGAGATACACTTTTCTTAAAGGCGCCTTTAAGAAGCCTTTGTTTTTTATAATTAACTTTGTGATTGTTTCGTATAAACTGATAATTATTGTAAAGCTCAGTCAAAGGACAATAATCCATTTTTGTTTTGGTACGAAAACTTGGTGTGATATGAAACACGTGCTCGAGTCGCACATCAACGGTTTCAGTTATTGTTTAGTCTGCGTAACTTTAAGTAATAAGGAACTTGAAAGTTAACGTATTGTACGTGGGCTCAAATGATACCACATTTGTGCGCCAGTTTGCCGCCAACGCTCGAAAAGGTTTCATGTCGAACGCGTTGGCTGAATAACATTACCACAGTCCGTTTCGATAATAAAAACGTTAGTTTGTTTTTTAAAGTAACAAACGCGGGAACTGTGACATTTCTCTGTTTTTCACATTTAATTTGATAAACTTTTTAATAGATTGAAAGTGAAAGATAGTTTTTTAAGTGATGCATTGCCGGCATGTGCATTGCCGAATGTAGTGATATTTTAATCGTGTTTTGGCCAGAGTAAGGTGAGTCGAATGAAGTTCATTGCCTCTATTTAAAACAAGTTTTTGACATCTTTCGAAAAATAAAACTTTTTGTAATTCGGACTTTATTTTATATATTTATAAGGTTTTTATTAAGATTTTATAAGAAAATAATGAATGGGTATACATAAGGTTTTTTCTATGGATGTTACATGTAAGGTGTATGTAACCTAAAGTTCCTTAAATCACCTGCCTGTTCATTAGTCATACATAACCGGTTTTAATTAATGCACATTAATTATATTCCTAATTATTGTCAATGCAGACGCTACTAGTTAGGTGGATCCATTACTACTACTATTTATAGATCTGTTTTTTTTATTTCTCCATACAGCCTTGTGAAGACGATAGAAAGGTTACACCATTCTATTTTCGTATAAAGTATACTTTTATTATGCGCCCATGCAGTCTTTTGAGCATATTTCATAGTCCATAATTATTAGGTATATGGTATGATATGACATAATATTTTATGAAGCAAGTGATGTTGCTAAATATCTGTCATATACTGATTTATTAGTTAAAAAAATATCCTAATCGATTATATACTATAAAAAACAAATTAATAAAGTTAAAATTAAATACGTGGAAATAATTTCTGTCAAGTGTTATAAATCTTGTAAAGTTAGCGTAACATAAAAATGAAGAATTTGTTAATTCAATTCACCAATTGCACACTGTTTTCGCTTGTAAAAGGTTCCTTTCCCGTGGGAATTTCCCATTCTAACACTACCACCGCTTTGGAACCAAATGGGGCTCCGAGAGAGAAGAAGCCGCACGAGAAAGCTCTTTTTAATTAAATATACAACATTGTACTGTTATTGTTATAATATAATTATAATCTAGTCCCAGGCTGTACGATTTACATTGCCTTTATTTTTATTGTTAATTTTGTTCTCATAGCGCCTAAATTATTACATACTCCGTCAAAGTTATAGCTGTCTAACTATTGCCGCTTATGAGACGTACAGCCCGCTGACGGACGGACAGACCAACCATAGAGTTCTAGTGTAAAAGAGATCCCGTGTGTGTTCTTTTGAAGGAACGCATGTCATAAAGTCCCGGACACACCGCAGAATGAAGCTCATTCCACAGCTTTGTAGTACGTGGATGAAAGCTTCTTGAAAACCGCACTGTGCTGGACCGCCACACATCCAGATGGTGGGGATGATAACCGTTGGTTATGGTTCTAATTCGGAACTTAAAAATATAAAAGGACAAAGCTTCAATTACAGTTTCGGCTTCAATTTACTAATAAGCGGCATATCACATACAGAGCTGAAGATATATTCTAACGAAATTGGCAAACGAATAATTCATTTCTTTTTTATTTAAATAGATAGTCAAACAACAAAATATGCAGACTATCTGAATCTGACCTCCTTACTAAATTTGGGTTGAACGCAATAAGTAGCCTTGCCTATAATAAGTAGCCTTGATGTGTCATAATCATCAGAACGATCAGACGAAAGTGTATCACCTACCTAACGAAGACCTTGCCATTTAGACTTTCATCTAATATCTTCACTATATTACTAGTCGTAGTACATCGTCTTCGAGGACCATAGCTAATAGCGGGATAAAAATGTAGCCAAGATGAGGTTGGGTCACGTAGGCTACAATTTATCCCGCTCATGATGTGACCCCACCTCATGTTAATATTCATAGAATATTTGAATTAAAGCTATTTATGAATTCTTAATTTAAATTTTGTAGACATTTTTGGATTCAGTATTGTTTGTAGAACCCGCATCAAGTACTTTTTAAATGTTCAATGTACAGTTTTAATTTTGTTACGATCATAGCACTATATAATAATTAAACATAACGCAATTATTTAAACTTAATAGTTTTACATCATATGACACATAAAAGATGATACTAGATGCGAAAAAAAAGCCTTCTTCAGTTCGCGTATTGAAATAACACCTTGTAATGTTTATGATTTCTACGTTTCTAAATTAACGATTATTTTACAACAATGGCAATGAATGACACGGTAAAATATTGTAGAAATTGTTTTTTTAAAGAGCGCAAAAAAGAATACTGAGAGGGATTATTGCTCCATTTCTTCTCTCCCAGAGCAGCGGTATTTTTGATGATTGATGTGAATTTGTTTGATAAGAAAAAGTATTTAACAGGCATCAAATTTGAGTAAATAAATGCCTTTTATTTCTTTTATCTACCACCACTACGAAAAAACTGAGCTTCAATAAGCCGAAGAGGCAAATAACTTATTGCCACTTTTTCATAGCTAATCAATTATTTATAGTTTATGCTTCAGTATTTTATACGTCATATTTGTATAATGTAGTGGTAGGTTTATTAAATGTACATTTAATTAAACTCGATCAGTTTCCTTGAATTAAATTTAGATTAGTGTAGGTACATAACAAAAGTCGTTTAATTCGTCGAAAAAATAAAATCGGGTTGCGCTCCGGGTGTGCCTGCAGAAAAGAAAACTTGAACATTAACTTTGTGCATTTTGGAATGGTTAGGGAGCTATTTCGCACGAATTGCTTTATTTATCAGTACAAAATTACTAGCTATACAATATTCAGTAATAGTTGCGCTATCGTACAAAAAATGACAATTTATATTACATACAAAAATTTAACACTTCAGAACTAATGCAATTATTTTACATTTAAAAGTTCTACCTCTCAGAAAAATTAACTTTTATCCATAATTTCAACGACTGCCTTACGAATTTTCTATCAGGTCACGTGTCCTGACGCGAGTTTAACATTTTATACCCATACCAAAAAACGTGCTCAACGCCTCTAAAGAAGTTTTCAATTCCATAAATCATTTTTTATTTTCGTCACATTTCTTAATAATTTGAGGTCTACGGTCTTACCCTCATTGAGATAATCCCAAATAGAATGATAATTAGGTAATGTAATTTTTTCTCTTTTGAAGATGAACGGGGCACACAAAGGCAAATGCTCACATCTATTCAGTCAATACTTTATTTAAATACCTTGACAATACTCTACGGTGATTAATTTTCAATATAATTAACATTAACAACATTGATTTAATACTGTCCTAGAACTTCCTCAAAGCGATATCAACAAGGGCTGAATCATGTTTATATGTGAACAGTAAATATTTGATCAGTGATGTCATTCTTCGGTACTCTATTGTCTATTATAATTGCTACAAACGCTGATTGTTTTGAGATGTTTAACTGCCCTTAATAATTCTCTAAATTACCTATTTACGTACCTCAACTCATACCAAGTATATTTATTATAAACGCATATGCTTTTACAACATTATATATATGTACTAGTGGACCCGATAGTCGTAGTCCTTACTTAGTCTTAAATTTGAAAAAATCGGTCCAGCCGTTAGGAGAAGTTCACTAACATACACATGAGCAGAATTATATTATATGGAAGGAATTGAGAATCTAAACCAATCTTAAATTCACTGGAACACACAAAAAAATGCTCGAAATCGGTCCAGCAGTTTAGGAGGTAGTTCAATTGTGAATCTTAACCATTGTCGAAACCACCTGAAGATACGCAGCAATCTCAAGTTCACAGGAATACAAAAAAATCATCAAAATCGGTCCAGCCGTTTAGGAGGTAGTTCAATTGTGAATCTAAACCATTCTCGAATCAACCTGAAGACACACAGAAAGTTTCATTAAAATCGGTCCAGCCGTGTAGGAGGAGTTCAGTTACAACAGACGCAGACAAAAGAAATAAATATATATTAAGATTACGAACTTAGATTATTTAAATACGTCTAGATAGACTGTGACAAAGATGAACGCGTCGAACAAAATAGCGGCGAACATTTCGCCTTTATTTTCATCAACGCACGCACACTAAAACAAAAAAGTGACTGACATATCACGAGTGTAAGACGTATCTGTCATACACACTAAAGTACCTGGCCTGTTGCCATGCGTCGCCTAACAAGAGGCTCTATCGAGACGTAAAAATTATATATGGTCACGAAATTCAAGTGACAATAAATTGGTTTATTATGATCGTCTGACATATTTACCCGACATATTTGGGCAGTTTAAATGAACATTTCTTAAAGGTTATGACAATACAAAAATGCAATTTCGTTTTATATAGATGAACGCGCGATACCAAGCAATTGAGCGCAGTTATGTGATGAATTATGTAGTTTATGTTTGTTTAAGTATTGTTAATTTTTTTCAAATAATGCAGTAAATTTTATTCCAAAATAATTATCCAGTATGGAGCTAGCTCGACATCCCTACTTTATATTATAAATGTGAATGTAAGTTTGTTTGTTACGCTTTTACACTGGAGTTACTGAACCGATTTTGATGAAATTTGGTACAGCGATAGACTAGACCTTGGGAAAGGACATATGCTACATTTTATCCCGAATAATATTCCATTAAGGGTATACACTGGATAATACCATAAGGATATAGTATACTGGCACAAATGAGTAATAGTCTATACACAACACGGTCAGCTGCTGCGAACTATAGGCACGGCCCGACCGTCACGCGACATGCAACACACAGACGAAAAAGTTTGAGACGATATAATAAAAGTTTCACTTTAAAATATGAAAATATTTTACTTTCATTTGAATGATAGTTGGCACTTATCAAGGATATCAGCGCGGGTGAAGCGACGGGTAAAACCAAGTATTATAGCACATGATAATAATTATATTATTAGGTATTAACAATTTGTTATGTTTTTAAAGTGTTACCCCTCACTTCTAGGATTAATATACAAATAAAATTTGATAAACAAAATTTTATGAACGATGTGGGACCCTGAACTGTGCTCTGTTCAACTCTCAGATTGTGGCTACATGATGAGCATACAAGCATACAAGATTTTATGACGATATGTGACTCGAACGGTTAGCTCAGTTGGTTAGAGCACCGGCACGGAACGCCGGAGGTCGTGGGTTCGAGTCCCGCATCGTTCATAAAATTTTGTTTTTCAAATTTTATTTGCGTATTACGTATAATAATAATTCAATTTATTATAACGTCCACACCTTATCGATATAAAGTTATATAGGACACTTACTTATCTTACATCTTATTTTTATCATACGGTACGTCAAATATATATCTCTGATGATGTAACTATGTATTACTGTAGTACTGGATCCAATAAGCTTTCCTTATACCATTGCAAATGTGATCAATTCACGGTAAAATATGAACCCACGAACTAGTTCACCGAATTCGTTAATTGCTGGGTGGTAGATTTTGATGTTCAATAAGTGATTTTAAATCCTATTTTGAATAAAAATATTTGAATTTTGAATTTTGCTCATGTTTTGATAGTTGTTAATATATATGGGACCATTGTAACGGAAACAATAAAATGAAAATATAAGAAGTAGTGTAGTTTTTGTAGGTAATACTGAATAAAATTTAGTATTTAAAAAAAAAGAAGCTTTTTACCCTACTAAGTGTATATAAAGGAATTTTGTTTTTATTTAGTATTACTATTACTATTTAATACTTATTTTTAAATCATAATAAAGTAATATTAACTGATAAAAAAGTAATTTTAATTACATGTTCCGATTCATGCAATTAACAATAAAAAACAGGTATATACATAGGCTGCCCTAAAAGTATCGGGAATGGAATATTTCCACTGTTTCTGTCATATTAAAATCTTTTTAATTGACAATTCCTTGGTTTTAAAAATCGAATACCATTTATTTATTTAAAAAAAGATTCTCGGTCAAACTTGTTTAGTCGTTGAGAAAATGGAATTGACTCGAGAAAATTTTAGTGCGATGATTTATTATGACTTTCGAAGTGGTTTAACACCAAAACAGTGTGTTGACCGGATGATTTCTGCATTTGGTGATGAAGCCCCATCCAAAACCACAATTTATCGCTAGTTTGCTGAATTTCAACGTGGACGTGTCAAGCTCAGTGATGATCCCCGTCAAGGTCGTCCAAAAACTGCAGTCACCAACGAAAACGTAGATGCTGTGCGTAAGCTGATTGAGGAAGATCGACATGTGACATACCGCGAAATTCAGGCAACTTTAGACATTGGCGTGAGTCAAATACAAATAATCTTGCATGAACAATTAGGTGTGAAAAAGTTGTTTTCCCGATGGATACCGCATTTGCTCTGTGAAGAGCAAAAAGCGGCTCGCGTTACTTGGTGCGTCAGAACTCTCGAAAGATTCCACGCAGGATCCTCAAATGCTGTATACAACATCGTATCAGGTGACGAATCCTGGATATACGCGTACGAAACCGAAACAAAAAACCAGTCACGAGTTTGGGTGTTCGAAAATGAGTTAAAGCCAACAAAAATTGTTCGTTCACGGAGTGTTGCAAAAAAAATGGTGGCCACGTTTGTCTCCAAAACCGGCCATGTTGCGACTATTCCTCTTGAGGGACAAAGAAAGGTTATTTCAGGATGGTATGCTAGCATTTGTTTGCCACAGGTCGTTTCTGAACTCCGTAAAGAGAACTGCAACCGCCGCATCATCCTCCATCACGACAATGCGAGTTCTCACACCGCGCACAGAACAAAATAGTTTTTAGAGCAAGAAAACATAGAATAATTAGACCATCCGCCGTACAGCCCCGACCTAAGCCCTAGTGATTTATATACTTTCCCTAAAATAAAGAATAAATATCGTGGTCAGAGATTTTCATCACCTGAAGAAGCTGTGGACGCCTACAAAACGGCCATTTGGAGACCCCAACTTCCGAATGGAATGGTTGCTTCAATGATTGGTTCCATCGTATGGAAAAATGTGTCAAATTTCGCGGAGAATACTTCGAAAAGCAATAAATACATTTTAAAATAGTAATGTTGTGTCACTTCCTTGATTCCCAAAATTTTCAGTGCCGCCCTCGTACAATGATTTTATTTTAAATCTATTAAGAATATCATTAACTGTTTTTTCGAACACATCTCTAAAAATATCGATTTTAGGACTTTTTTTATTTGTATTTTAATAATGAATATAAGAAAAAAAAATCCGTTTGAAAAATAGCAATTCCTTAAACAATTTAGAGTAATTAAATTAGCACAATTTGAAGGGGAATTCATAAAGAAAATGAGGTAGAATAGTTTTCGGTACCCATGCGCCAATTCCTCCTGGACTAATACTTGTCCACCGAAGTGTAACACATCGAAAATAATTTCGAAACGATTGTTTCGCAGATAAATAAAAATCGAGTATCAGGTTACAATGGAGAACATTCAGCCATTATTCTGTCACGTTTTCACGACTTTGATAACAAGCGGACGATGTTCAGCACGTCGGTAAGATATATTGTAATACTTCGATCAAATAAACTAAACAAACTAACTAACTAACAAATAAAATAGAACTACATACATACATATAATCACGCCTCTTTCCCGTAGGGGTAGGCAGAGACCACTTCTTTCCACTTGCTACGATCCTTTCATACTTGTTTCGCTTCGTCCACTTTCATTATTCCTTTCATACATGCTCTTCGGTTTAGGGTACTCTTGACCTGGACTTTTTCCAAGACGTCCCTGATTTGATCTTGAAACGTCCGCCTAGGTCTACCCCTTCTAACACTTTCATTCACACTGGCCTTATACACTTTCTTCGTCAATCGTTCTTCATTCATTCTCTCGACATGTCCAAACCATCTCAGCAAAATAGAACTAAAACTATTAAAGTTACTGAACATAATTAGATAACTACTGACAATATGCATAAAATATTTTGTACATCGATCCTGCGCAAGATAATAATAAACAATTTAATAGTTTAGCTTGCGGGGTACTAAGTATTGGACTTCGAAAAAGGATCCGTAGCACAGATTACTAGTATGTAGTACTTTACCTTGTTGTACTTTACCAGTGGGAGGCTCCTTTGCACCGGATGCCGGCTAGATTAAGGGTACCACAACGGCGCCTATTTCTGCCGTGAAGCAGTTATGTGAAAACATTACTGTGTTTCAATCTGAAGGGCGCCGTAGCTAGTGAAATTACTGGGCAAATGAGACTTAACATCTTATGTCTCAGTGACGAGCGCAATTGTAGTGCGGCTCAGAATTTTTGGGTTACGGCACTGCATTGTAATGGGCAGGGTGTTTCAATTACCATCAGCTGAACGTCCTGCTCGTCTCGTCCCCTATT
This sequence comes from Leptidea reali, assembly GCA_949711725.1. Classification (NCBI taxonomy): domain Eukaryota; kingdom Metazoa; phylum Arthropoda; class Insecta; order Lepidoptera; family Pieridae; genus Leptidea; species Leptidea reali. Next base: position 2,916 of record CATIXN010000210.1, on the reverse strand, counting down.
TTCATTAAAAATATGTAGCATCCGTAGGATTGATAGTGAACTAAAGAACTAATAAGCGTCCGGGAACTACTTAAGTAGTTCGCGAGTTCATCTGTGGGAGCGCTCTTTCCAACTAGTTAATATAATATAATAATAATATAATATTGACACACTTTTTACACATATTATTTTGCCCCAAGTTAAGCATATATAGCCTGTGCTATGGGTTACAAGACAATGATATATTTAATACAATATACTTTACTTAAACATACATATATTCATATAAACATACATAAATACATTTAAACATCCATGACTCGGAAACAAACTAGTTAGTTCGCGACCACACAAGACTGTTTAGTTATGGTCACTAGTTTAGATAAAGATACTCTGTGGTATGGTCGAAGCACAGCCAACGTACGCATGCTATCGCTCCAAAGAATATGTTCAAAATTACACATCTAGGACCAATAAATGTCCGAGTTTCTTGTATATTTTCGATAAATAATAATTTTTTATATTGAAATTGTGGATTGTTAGCTAAGAATTTGCCGTTTATTTATTTGTATTAATAATAATGAAATAGCGCTAATTCAATGACTCTCCTAGTTGGTCGCATTGACTTTGCTTCGTTTTTTAAGCTTTGTAAGTTGAACCTTATGTTAAAGCGGGAAGGTATAATTTGCAGTCATAGATGTTTAAAATCCTGATGCGTATTTTTTCTATGAACTGTATATCTAGTTTATCTAGTGTTATATGAGGGCAGATATCGATGCTATCGATGATATGGATACTGAACCTACTACGAGCGGACTCCATCCCCGTAGATTAAAAAAAATATTTTGACAGGATTTTTTGTATTTTAATTTTTAGTACGATATCCTACTTCGTTTCAACTTTTCCTTCTATGTGTTTACAAGAAAAGCAAACCACTTTCCTTAATACTTTATTGTAATCAAATTTAAATTGTATTTTATATCCACATAATTATGTTTGAATTAGTGCCGAATTCATTTTTTTTTTTTTTTTTTATGGAATAGGAGGACAAACGAGCGTACGGGTCACCTGGTGTTAAGTGATCACCGCCGCCCACACTCTCCTGCAACACCAGAGGAATCACAAGAGCGTTGCCGGCCTTTAAGGAAGGTGTACGCGCTTTTCTTGAAGGTACCCATGTCGTATCGTCCCGGAAACACCGCACAAGGAAGCTCATTCCACAGCTTCGTGGTACGAGGAAGAAAGCTCATTGAAAACCGCACTGTGGAGGACCGCCACACATCCAGATGGTGGGGATGATATCGTAACTTGTGGCGTGTCGTGCGAAGGTGAAATTCGGCGGCAGGAATCAGGTTGAACAGCTCTTCGGAACACTCCCCGTGATAAATGCGGTAGAAGACACACAATGAAGCGACGTCTCTACGCAACGCCAAGTGATCCAGCCGTTCACAGAGTACTGGGTCCCCGACAATTCGAGCTGCTCTGCGTTGCACGCGGTCAAATGGATCGAGCTGATACTGGGGTGCGCCAGACCAGAGATGACAGCAATACTCCATGTGAGGCCGGACCTGCGCTTTGTAGAGCGCTAGAGTGTGGGCCGGCTTGAAGTATTGCCGTGCTCTATTTATGACGCCCAGTTTCTTTGAAGCCAGTTTGGCTTTGCCCTCCAGATGGCCACGGAATTGGCAATTGCTCGAGATTTCGAGACCCAGTATTCCGATACTAGGCGAGGCTTTAAGGGAAGTGTTCTCGAAGAGCGGTGATACGGCAAATGGGGTTTTTTTAGTGGTAAACGCGCAAACTTGAGTCTTCTGGGGGTTAAATTGGACAAGGTTCAACTTACCCCATTCCGCGACCTTCTCGAGAGAGGACTCGATAGAAGACACAAGTTTCACCCGGCACTGGTCGACGTTTTCCCGAGAGAGACCTGCATGGCCCGTGTGTACGGCATCACCAGTGCTGTCGTCTGCATAGCAATGCATGTTGGCGGTGTCCAACATATCATTGATATGCAGAAGAAACAGCGTGGGAGACAGCACACAGCCTTGGGGCACTCCAGCGTTCACGGGCTTGGGATTCGAGCAATAACCGTCGATAACGACCTGTATGCTGCGCCCAGTGAGGAAGCTGGAGGTCCACTTGCATAAGCTCTCGGGAAGCCCAAATGATGGAAGTTTTGCGAGGAGCGCCTTGTGCCATACACGATCAAAGGCCTTCGCTATATCCAGACCAACTGCCAGGCCTTCCCCCTTGCTTTCAATAGCCGCCGCCCATCTGTGTGTTAGGTATACCAGAAGATCGCCAGTCGACCGACCATGGCGAAAGCCGTACTGCCGGTCGTTGATCAACTGGTGGTACTAACTTGGTATACCTCAAGGTATACCAAGAGCTGGCGGTTAATTATGCTCTCCATAATTTTGGAGAGTAGGGAGGTAATAGCAATAGGCCTGTAGTTTGCCGGATCCGAACAGTCTCCTTTTTTTGGGATCGGATGGACAAGAGCTGACTTCCATGAATCAGGGACTACTCCTTTTGAATAAGAGTGCCGGAATAAACGCGTTAGCACCGGCGTCAACTCAGGGGCACACGTTCTAAGCACGATTGGAGAAATGCCATCCGGCCCGCTCGACTTCCTGACGTCCAACGAAAACAGAGCTCGCCTAACAGTTTTCTGTCGGAACTGTACTTCAGGCATGGAGCTCTGACACCGCGGGATGGTCGGCGGTGTTTTTCCGTTGTCGTCAAGAGTCTAGTTGGAGGAAAAAAGAGTGCACAGGAGATCGGCTTTCTCTTTTGCCGTATGGGCCAGGGTGTCATTCCTCATGTGCAACGGCGGCATGGACGGCTGGTTGAAGTTACCAAGAGCAGCTTTCGACAACGACCAGAACTCGCGTGTTCCGGTCGGGTAACTGGAAAGCTGCTCGCCAATTTTGACGA
>CATIXN010000209.1:0-28574 GCA_949711725.1 Leptidea reali | reverse complement strand
TGTGTAAATACAGCTCACGGGCACTCCACTTTGAGTAATATATATATCAATGAACACGGGGGCTGGCCCTGACGGTATCCCACCAATATTCATAAAAAAATGTGCAAAACAACTAGCCCTTCCACTAAAAATTATATTTTCACATTCCTTATTAACATCTTCTTTTCCCACTAAGTGGAAATTAGCTAATGTCGTACCAATATTTAAGAAAGGAGATAAATCTGATGTTTCTAATTATCGCCCCATTTCTCTACTATCTATATTTCCGAAAGTCTTTGAAAGAATTCTACATAAATTTATGATTTGGCATTTTAAAGAACTTATTTCTAACACTCAGCATGGTTTTGTTGGTGGCAAATCTACTGTGACTAATCTTATGAGTTTTGTTAATAACCTAGCTGAAAGCGTCGACAGTGGTATTCAAACGGATGTCATTTACACGGATCTCAGTAGTGCGTTTGATAAAGTCGACCATAACCTACTCCTGACTAAGCTTTTTAACTACGGTATCTCCAACCCCCTATTATCTTGGTTTAAGTCATACCTAAGTGGTAGGTCTCAAAGAGTCATCACGAATGGTTATACCTCCACGTGTTACACCACATTTTCTGGCGTTCCCCAAGGTTCTCTCTTAGGGCCTTTGCTGTTTGTCGTTTTTATTAATGACGTAATATCGGTTGTGAAGCATAGCAAAGCACTACTGTATGCTGATGATTTAAAGTTGTACAGATTAATTAAGTCGCATAATGATGGAGCGTTGTTACAAGAAGATCTTTACGCTGTTAGTGACTGGGCCAGAAGTAACAAAATGATCCTCAACGCTCATAAATGTGTTTATATTAAAATCACGCGGAAGAAAAATGTAATATCCACAACATATTTTGTTAATGACCTTGCCATCAATGAAGTAAATACTGCCAGAGATCTAGGAATTTTAATTGACACTAGACTTTCATTCAAACCACATATAGATGAAGTTGTTGCAAAGGCGACGAAAATGGTTGGGTTTATTAAGCGTACTTCAAAAGATTTTAAACAGATTAATTCTGTCATGTGTTTATACAATGCATTTGTTCGGTCGCATTTGGAATATGCTTGTGTGATTTCGGACCCCTTTTACAAAATTCATGTTAGGTTGGAAAAAATACAACGGTCTTTTACTCGATTTCTGGTTTACAAAGACACAAAACATAGCGGTTCATGTTTACCATACAGCCAGAGGCTAAATATTTTTAAATTAAAATCTCTCGAAAATCGTCGTCGTATTCAAGATTTGCTATTTTTATTTAAATTATGTAATGGTATTGTTAGTGCCCCAGAAATATTACGACAAATTGATTTCAATATACCCCGCCCCGGTGCAAGGCTTATTAATCGTGAATTCTTTCATCTTGCTATTCCGAGAACTAATATTGGTCTTCACTCTCCACTGCAGCACTCTATGAGATCATTTAATGAGCTCCTTTATAATAATTTTGACTCCATGGATATGTTTGGGATGTCGGTGCTACAAAGACTTTGCAACAGTGTTATTTATAAAGTTTTTAATTATATATATGGTTTATTCGCTTTACTCATATTCAACATAAGAAATAATTTGTATTTTTAACATTTATTAATCTTTAAATTACTTTGCGTTTTTTGTACTAACATTATCTTTAATAATACAACAGAGCTGTACATACCTGTAAGAAAGCTATTCTGTTCATAATGTTCGTTTTATATTTTTATTATTTTTGTTTAGTTTAGAATAGCTTGTTGGTGTGTCTATTATAAATAAATAAATAAATAATACAGATTGGGAATGAAGCGACCACCCTCAGGCTATAAATAATCAGTTTAATTGCACTTATTACTTTGTAAATATATTTTTTTATGAAAAAAAAGCCCGCTGAGTTTGTTGCGCCCTGTGTAATTCGACGCTCACAGTAGTATATATAATATGTTGTCCCGCCTAGATCATAGATGGCGCTGTAAATGTAGTTGCTTAAGAATGAAACGCGCTTGTAGTATTTTATAGCTTTTATTAGCATGAAGCCTTAAGCAGAAATATGGTGAATAAAAGTTTGTGATTTGACAAGTGTGTGTGCGTATTATTTACATCTCGCGTTAACATCTGGTGCCGAAACCCGGGAACGGAGTAATTGTGTCTAGTGAATAGTGTAACGTAAGTGGAAGTGTGTTAAATCAAAGTTGTGTCAGGACTTAGAAAATTCGTGAGTACAATTATTAACTTAGAATAATATTGGTGTATTTAAACTTAGAAAATTTAATCAGTGCAAAAGACTTAGAAAATTTTTGGTGATTTTAGACTTGTAAAATTTTCAAGAATTATAAAAGACTTAGAAAAATTTTGGTGATTTTAGAGTTGTTAAATTTTTAAGAAATACCACAAGGACTTAGAAAAATTTCGTTAATATTGACTTAGAAAAATTTGGATAAATTGGAACTTAAAAATTTTATCGAACTTTGTTATAATTTATTAGTCTACTAATTTCAGTTTGAAATACTATTGTTAATTGCAAAATGAATTCTTCTATATCAAAGCAAGAAGATTTATTAGAACGTGTGACAAAGGCGTTTACCAATTATAAAAAATCACCGAAGGAGCGAATAAGTATATCTTATATTGAGTCGCGCTTAGAGAATTTGGAAAAGATGAAAGGAGATTTTGAAGAGAGACACTTAGACTTAATCGGTAGTGTAGATAAAGGAAAAAAATCTGAGATATCATATTTTAAGGATGATTTGTATAGTGATTTTGATGACACTTACATAGATTATAAAACACGCATGAAGGAAGATATGCGAAAGTTACAAATAAATACGGGAGGGTCTGGTGTGACTGGAGCAGCTACGACTGCAGTTTTAAATACTGATGTTAAGCTACCGCAAATACAGCTGCCACGATTTTCTGGTATTTATGAAGATTGGCAGGCTTTTCATGATATGTTTTTATCTCTTATACATACAAATCAATCTTTAAATGCTGTTCAGAAATTACATTATTTAAAGAGTAGTCTGAGTGGAGAAGCAGAACAGTTGCTCAAAAGTCTTTCAACGACTGATTCTAATTACGAAGAGGCATGGAAACAATTAACACGACGTTATACTAATAAAAGATATAACTGTAATGAAGTTATGAAACGTTTGTTTGGACAGAAAAGTTTAAGTATAGAGTCAGCCACAGGTATAAAACATTTATTGGACACTACAGCTGCCTGTTTAAAATCCCTTCAAAATTTATTAATAGATACGTCTACGTGGGATCCTATAGTAAACTACTTGGTTCTTACTAGATTAGATTCAGAGACGAGGAAGGTATGGGAACTACAGGTAAGTCAAAATGAGAGTGAGGATTTACCCACCTGGGCGCAGTTGAGAAACTTTTTGGAGACGCGATTCAGGACATTGGAGATGTGGGATAGTGGCAAACCTGTACCCAAAAGTTTTAAACACTCACCTAGTAAAAAGGTATTTCATGCTGCAGTTGATGAGAAGAGTGTTAATAATCACAATGAGAAAGAGAGAGTATGCGTGATGTGTAAAGGAGCACATGCACTTTATCAGTGTAAGCAGTTTGAAAAACTAACCCCGGAAGAGAGAACTGAGTTTGTGAGAACAAGGGGATTCTGTTTCAACTGTTTAGCGTCAAGTCATGCAGTGAGGCAATGCCGGCATCCGATATGCTGTCGAAAATGTGGTAAGAGACATCACATGATGCTTCACTATGAGAAAATGACAAATCAGGTTTTGTCTGAGAATACAGAAGTAACGAAAGCGGTAGCACATTTTTCTGCTGAGCAACGAGTATGTAGAGTGTTATTAGCTACGGCTTTAGTTAGAGTAAGGTCTCATAAGGGTAAGTCATTAATAGTAAGAGTTTTAATAGATCAGGGGTCCGAGTCATCATTTATAACTGACGAGATTACGCAGTTTTTGGGTCTTAAAAAGACATTTGTTAATGGGGTTATATCAGGGATAGGTGGAGAGATAACTCAAGCTAAAAGTATGATTTCTGTCGAGTTAGAGTCACTAAATAATATAGAATTTTCAGTAATTGTTAATGCATTTGTTTTAAAAAAAGTAACATCACTTATACCATGTAGAGATATGTTGATTCCTAATTGGCCAGAGATTAATAGTTTGAATTTAGCAGATCCACAATACGGATCTCCTGGTAAAATTGATATGATTTTAGGAGCTGATGTCTACGGCCTAATAATTATGGAGGGCTTGATGAAACATCCAACAATGAGTGGGCCGATCGCGCAAAATACTCAATTCGGATGGATTTTGTCGGGAAAGGTACAGCTGGATGTTTCATCCAGCAATCAAAGAGTTGTTAGCTTACCCGTCCAAGTGAAAGAAGATGAGTTATTAAAACAGTTTTGGGAGATCGAAAGGGAGCCTGATTTTATTGGGAAGAGAATGACAAGAACAGAATTAAGATGTGAAGAGATATTTGAAAATACGACTGAGAGAGATAGTAGTGGGCGTTATGTAGTCAGATTACCATTTAACGGTCCTAATCCAGAGTGTTTTAAGGGAAAGTCATATGAAATATCTACACGCATGTTAAAGTCTTTAGAGAAACGGCTACATAAAAATCCAAAGCTACATGAGGAGTATAAAAGGGTTTTGGAGGATTATGTGGTACAAGGTCATATGGAAGAAATTGTAGAGCGAAGTGAGATTGGCGATGAGTTGGTGATGTATCTTCCACATCATGCAGTAGTAAGGGAGGATAAGGAGACGACAAAATTGAGAGTTGTTTTTAACGCGTCCTGTAAAGGTACGAATAATGTATCCTTGAATGATAATCTCCTTGTTGGTCCCAAACTTCAGTTTGATTTGAGGCATATTTTAATGAGGTGGAGGCGATACAATTATGCCATAGTGGCGGACCTTAAACAAATGTATCGGCAAGTGAAGGTCAGCGCTACAGATGCAGATTTCCAAAGAATATTGTGGCGACCGATCGCAAATGGTCCAGTTAAGCATTATCGCTTATTAGGACTTACATTTGGAACGGCATGTGCACCATATTTAGCGGTAAAATCTCTGCAACAGTTGGCCAAGGATGAGGGTGAGAGGTATCCAATTGCTGCTCAAATTACTTTACAGGACTATTATATGGATGACCTGCTCACAGGATGTGAAGATGTACCTGAAGCCATTGAGATTTATGACCAAATGAGTGAGTTGATGAAAGCTGGTGGATTTGAGTTACAGAAGTGGAGTACGAATTGTGAAGACTTACTTAATTATATAAGTATAGAGTGCCAAAATAAAGATCAGTCAGTCGTATTTAAACACAACGACATGGTTAAGGTTTTAGGAATTAGATGGAATAAAAATTCTGATAATTTCGAATATAATTTGCATTTGCCTGAGAATATGGAGACACTGACGAAAAGAAACGTATTATCTGACATAGCTAGGTTGTATGATCCGATGGGCTGGATCGCACCTATAATTATAAAGGCGAAGTATTTCATACAAAAGCTATGGAAATCGGGCCTGAGTTGGGATGATAGCTTACCTGAGGAGTTGATGAGAGAATGGCATAGCTTTCGAGATGATTTAGCTAATGTCCAATTGGTGAAAATACCGAGATGGCTGCGAACGAGACGTAACGACGATATCGAGCTACATACTTTTGCTGATGCTTCGCAGATAGGTTATGCTGCTGTAGTCTATATTAAATCTAAGAACAGTAATGGTAATGTTGAGGTTAATTTGGTAACAGCTAAAACTAAAGTAGCACCGGTGGAAAAGGAAATTTCGATTCCACGTATGGAGCTATGTGCTGCCTTACTTGCTGCTAAGTTAGTATTTGACGTCTCACAAGTGATGAATGTTCCCAAAGAAAATCTGCGGGCTTGGTCAGATAGTACAGTCGTGCTAGCGTGGATTTCCGGAGAACCGAATCGATGGACCACTTTTGTCAGTAATAGGGTCTCTGAAATTCTTACAATATTAGACAGAGAACAGTGGAATCATGTTTCTACTCACCAGAATCCTGCTGACTGCGCCTCGCGTGGAATGTCAGTAGCTGAGTTGATTAAAAACAGTTTGTGGTGGCATGGTCCGCACTGGTTACGAGAGGAAGAGTATATCGGCGAGAACTGTAAAACTTTTGACACAGCCGAAGAAATGAGACCTGTTAAAGCCTTTATAGCATCCGTTGTGCCTCAAGAGCAGTTTATTTGGTAATTTTTTTCGAGTTTACCACGAATGCTGAGAGTTCTATCTTATTGTAAGAGAGTTTTACATTACAAATTAAAAGTGGAAGATAGACCAAAGGATATAACTATTGTTGTTACGGCAAAAGAAAGAGAAGAAGTACTAAGAGACTGCATTCGTGAAACACAACAATTATTCTTCGGAGAAGAAATAAAACTTTTGAAAGCTCGCAAAGATCTGCCTTCAACGAGTAAACTCCTCACTCTTACTCCCTTTATCGATGATAAAGGGACTCTAAGAGTTGGTGGACGCATCCATGAGGCTGAAGTGGGATTTGATAGGAGACACCCTATGATTTTGCCTAGTGAGAGTCATCTCACTAAGTTAATAATCGATGATGCTCATATCAAATTACTTCATGGGGGTCCCCAATTAATATTAAATTTACTAAGGTCCAAGTACTGGATTATTCGAGCGCGCGAGTTAGCGAAGAAGTGCTACAGATCATGTGTAAAGTGTATTCGATATAGAAAACAAACTAACAATCCATTAATGGGCCAGTTACCTGAAGCGAGACTCAAACCTATACGACCTTTCAAGGTAACTGGAGTCGACTTTACTGGATGTATCAACATCAGATTTTCACCTGGACGTGGCTCAAAATCCTTCAAGGGATATATTTGCGTATTTGTGTGTATGTTCACAAAGGCCATTCATCTCGAAGCAGTGTCAGATTTGTCTAGCCAAGGTTTTATTGCTGCTTTTCGCAAATTTGTTTCGAGAAGAGGTCATTGTGAAACATTGTACAGTGATAACGGTACTAATTTTGTAGGAGCTAGTAAAGAGTTAAAAGCAATGTTTCTTAGCTCCACATCAAAGGTACCTGACGAAATAAGTGCTTTACTAGCAAACGATGGAACGACATGGAGTTTTATTCCACCATCAGCTCCTAATTTCGGAGGATTATGGGAAGCTGGGGTTCGTTCTACGAAGGCACATTTAAAACGTGTTATAGGTGATGCTACTTTAACTTTTGAGGAGTTGTCAACGGTTCTTAGTCAAATCGAAGCGTGCTTAAATTCACGCCCTTTGTCACATTTAAGTAGTTGCTCTGAAGATCCTTTGCCGTTGACACCTGGTCATTTCTTGGTTGGGGAACCGCTAATTAATCTTCCTGATGAAAATTATGAAAATAAAAATATTACTGGATTGCAAAGGTGGAAACTAACACAAAAATTAGTGCATGATTTTTGGAAAAAGTGGTCGGAAGAATATTTGGTGACCCTCAACCAACGGCATAAATGGAACAAAACAGAATTGGAACCCGAAGTTGATGATGTAGTAATACTTAGAGACCATGATCTTCCCCCCGCTAAATGGCTCTTGGGTAGAATCATTGAAAAACATACTGGTAAAGATCAAATCACGCGAGTAGTTACCATTAAGACAAAGCATGGATTATATAAAAGGCCTTGTAATAAATTATGTTTTTTACCTAAATCTAACATTGTTAAATGAATTACGTAACCTCGAGACGTTTACTTTGTATAACTACACTGATAAATAATTGTATGTACACGATGAGTTATTTTAGGTTACTGTATTAATTAAGTAGTGTTTAAAGTTAGACGTGTTTAAGAGTATATAGTTTTCTTATTTTTATTAGTTTTTATAGTTAAAACAAAATTTCTTTTTTTTATGTAGTGTATGAGTTATGAGGGAGTGTATTTATTCAGTAAGTTTTATATTCTTAAAATTTTTATGCCCATATCTCACGGTGGGCGGTTTGTAGAGTGTTTAGAGTTTTTCTGTATAAAGTATATAGGTAAGTTTCTTTTTTTTTGTAGTTTGTAAAAGAACGTAGTTCTTTGGTGGGCGGTATGTGTAATTCGACGCTCACAGTAGTATATATAATATGTTGTCCCGCCTAGATCATAGATGGCGCTGTAAATGTAGTTGCTTAAGAATGAAACGCGCTTGTAGTATTTTATAGCTTTTATTAGCATGAAGCCTTAAGCAGAAATATGGTGAAGACGGGTCAAACCACATACGCTCCGTATAGCGTATTTTAACGCCCAAGGCCTTAAGCCTCAACTAGACTTGGTGAAGGAGTTCGCCCACGAACATCAATTAGACCTATTCTTAGTGCAAGAGACATTTTTAAAACCACGTATACGCGATCCGCGTAGCGCTAATTATAACTTAGTTAGGAATGATCGCACCACCCGTATGGGCGGCACCCTCATTTATTTTAAAAGGTCTCTACACTGTATACCTATAGATCCTCCGGTCCTCACTAACATCGAGGCCTCTGCCATCCGGGTCAGTATGGCGAATCACCAGCCGATCACTGTTATTTCAGCTTATCTTCCGCCGAACAAACAAATATTAGACACAGATATAGAAGCATTACTCGGCCACGGGGCCGCAGTCATAGTGGGCGGCGATCTTAACGCCAAACACTCTAGCTGGAACAGTAGAGCCACAAATAGAAACGGAATTTTATTAGACTCTCTCACAGACACGCGGAACTTTTCAGTAATAGCACCCGACGAACCAACACGTTATCCGGATAACGTCGCGCACCGACCCGACATTCTAGACGTTGCGTTACTTAAAAACGTAACGCTCAATGTAAATTCAATCGAGGTTCTTCACGAATTAGAGTCAGACCACCGGCCCGTCGTCCTAAATCTAGGCCCACCGGTTAACTTTCAACCACCGACGAAAACAGTGATCGACTGGCAACGGCTGGAAAAGGATCTCGAGTCTATCAAGTCCGACGACCTTGACCGTATACCGGACGTCATCGACTCGGTTTACACGGCTCACAGTGCTATATCTCATGTGACGTCACACATACAGAGTAGGATCAAGGCCTGCTCCAGGCAGGTTCCGACGATGCAACCGCATCGCCTAAACCTACCTCCAGAGGTCAGGAACTTACTCACACAGAAGCACAGAGCCACTAGACTTTACGACAGGTATCCGTCGGTCGAGAATAGGCGCCACCTCCGCTACCTACAGCGGGTGGTACGGGAACGTATCGCGGAACTCCGCGGCGAACGTTGGGACCGCTTGCTCGGCAACCTTAAGCCATCACATGTGGCTTTCTGGAAGCTGCCTCGCGCGTTCAAACAGGAGCCGCCCACTGTCATGCCTCCTTTGGACAGACCGGGACTGCAGCCGGCGCTCAATGACGATGAGAAGGCTGAATGCCTCGCCGATAGTCTCGAGAGTCAGTGCTCTCCAAATGCAGCAGCCGACCCGACACACGTTGACGAAGTTGATCGTGAAGTTGAACGTCGCTCCGCTCTGAGCCCTTCAGGCGAGGTAATAAAACCCACCTCTTACGAAGAGGTGAAGCAAATCATTAAGGAGCTTCACTCCAAGAAGGCCCCGGGGCCCGACACTATAAACAATAGGGTTCTTAAAATCCTACCCTCGACCCTTATTACTTTATTGGTTACCATTTTTAATATTCTATTGTCTAATAGCGCGTTCCCCGAACAATGGAAGGATTCCATTGTTATCGGTATCCCAAAACCCAATAAACCTAAAGCTAATCCGAGTAGCTATAGGCCTATTAGTTTAATTAACTCGATCGGGAAACTTTACGAAAGATTAATTCTCGCGCGTCTTAATCATTACATCGCGGAGCTTAACCTGATACCCGACATACAGTTCGGATTCAGAACCGCTCACTCGTGTCCCCAGCAGGCTCACCGACTCACCGAGTACATTCTCATACGGCGTCAATTTCACGCTACCACGGCAGCCGTGTTTTTCGATGTCGCGAAGGCCTTCGACAAGGTATGGCACAACGGCTTAGTATTCAAGCTGTATCAACTGGGAGTGCCAGACAGGCTCGTGCGCATCATTCGAGCCTACCTTACCGATCGCTCCTTCCGATATCGAGTAGAGGGCACCCTATCCTCACCCAGACCCATCAGGTCTGGCGTGCCACAGGGCTCGGTCCTCTCTCCCACTCTTTTCTCGCTCTTCACGAGCGACATTCCCAAGTTTCCGAGTGTCCAGCTCGCTCAGTACGCTGACGACACGGCACTCTACTTCGGCTCCAACCGCTCAACCTTGAGCAAGAACATTAAAGTGCTTCAAGCCGCCGTCGATGAACTAGGCAACTGGTTCAGAAAATGGCGGATTGAAGTGAACCCCACCAAGAGTGCAGCGGTACTCTTCGGTAACGCGAATAGCATCCGCGCTAAAAAACAACCGACTGACGTTATTAAACTGTATGAAACACCCATACCGTGGGTGAAGGATTACAAATACTTAGGAGTAACGTTCAACAGCAATATGAACTTCAAGAAACATATTGATACGGTATGCAATAGAGCCAGATTTGTCCTCAGTCGCCTTTATCCACTTGTGTGTGGGCGAAGCAAACTTCCGCTCAAACACAAAGTGACGCTGTACAAAACCATCGTACGGCCCATACTGTCATACGCAAGCGTCGTTTTCGCGCACACCCGACCGAGCTACTTACGTCGTTTACAAGTAGTTCAAAATAAATTCACGCGCATGGCAACCGGAGCCCCGTGGTTCATCCGAAACGTTGACCTTCACCGCGACCTAGAGCTTCCGACAATAGCTCAACACTTTAAAGAGATCTCGCGACGCTTCTTTGACAAGGCGCCTAACCATCCCAACATCTTGGTTAGGAAGGCATGCGGGTACACCCCCCTTCACCATAGTCTCAACCCAATAAGACGTCCCAGACATGTAACGGTAGACCCGGATGACGACATCACCATCGCGAACGCGACACCCACTCAAACACCGACACAGACACGCACACACCGCCTTCGCAGGCGTAGGCGCGGTCAACCGCCGCAAACCACTGGCACTCGTCACTCTGACGATGGCCAGCGGCCCGCACCCTAGATACACCACACATTGTTTTGATACCCGACGAGACGTTAGTCCTCGTCCTGTAATCGCTTCACTACACTCACTCACACACGGACTGACTGACGGACTGACATACACCACTTACACAATCACAAACACACTCCACAAACAGACACAAACACAAACATACATGCACACAAACATTTACACTACGTACATACATACAAACACACATACATGCAATCATAAACACATACATACACACTTACACACATTACACAAAACATCACCACACTCGCCGGCGAGTGTGCTCTTATCACCTTTTCATCTTTCATCTTCATTTCATCTTCATTTTCATTCTCTCTCCTTCCCACAAGCACACAGCCGGTCTGAGGTTCGAGTCTCCTTAGGAGACGCCCCGCGACTGTTGTTGCGTAGTCTTTGCGGCCTCCACGGCCCACGTCCTACTTCGCTGTGAAAGCCAGGGCTGCTAACAGCACAGAGGAGGTTTTAGTCGGTATGGGGTGTCCGCTTACGCGGACACTCGAGTCCGACATATTACGCCCCGTTCCGGGGCGTTAATACGTAACAGTATTTCCTCCTCTCAAAAAAAAAAAAAAAAATATGGTGAATAAAAGTTTGTGATTTGACAAGTGTGTGTGCGTATTATTTACATCTCGCGTTAACACGCCCATTCTTCTCATGTCTGAGGCATTCGTTATGGGTGGTAGTTTTTGACTTTCAATAAGTGATGTCACATCTTATTTTAAATATTTAAATTTGAATCGATTTTAGAAAGCTTCCGATAGATATCACTCTAGCTGCTAAAGTATTTTGGGTTGACATTGATATGGTTGAACACGTAATCAACATAAATAGAATAATTCGTCGCGACCCGACCTTCGAAAGCGATGCCCGCGATGGCGGCGAGGTGTATGTGTGTATGAATGCGTAATTCAATCATACGTACCGACATAAGTTGGCAGGGGCTAGGGGCCCTAGGTCACAGTATATAAATATTTCAGCTAAAGGAGTGGGAGGCTCCTTTGCACAGGATGCCGGCTAGATTATAAGTACACAAGCGCGCCTATTTCTGCCGTGAAGCAGTAATGTTTAAGCATTACTGTGTTTCGGTTTGAAGGGTCTGTGAAGTCTGCATTTGACCGCGTGCAACGCAGAGCAGCGCGAATTGCGTAGAGACGTCGCTTCATTGTGTGTCTTCTACCGCATTTATCACGGGGAGTGATCCGAAGAGCTGTTTTACCTAATTCCTGCCGCCGAATTCCATCTTCGCACGACACGCCACAAGTTAGGATATCATCCTCACCATCTGGATGTGTGGCGGTCCTCCACAGTGCGGTTTACAAGGAGCTTTCTTCCACGTACTACAAAGCTGTGGAATGAACATCCGTGTGCGGTGTTTCCGGGACGATACGACATGGGTACCTTCAAAAAAAGCGCGTACACCTTCCTTAAAGGCCGGCAACGCTCCTGTGATTCCTCTGGTGTTGCAAGAGAGTATGGGCGACGGTGATCACTTAACAACAGGTGACCCGTACGCTCGTTTGTCCTCCTATTCCATAAAAAAAAAAAAAAAAAAGGCACCGTAGCTAGTGAAATTACTGGGCAAATGAGACTTAACATCTTATGTCTCACGGTGACGAGCGCAATTGTTGTGCCGCTTAGAATTTTTTTATTTTTGAAGAATCCTGAGCGGCACTGCATTGTAATGGGCAGGGCGTATTAATTACCATCAGATGAACGTCCTGCTCGTCTCGTCCCTTAGTCATAAAAAAAGCAATATGGAAACTACGTTCAAAATAATGTAAGATATAACGCACACATAAGCAGGTGTCATGCATGTGTCAACGCGGCACGCACAGGGCTTGTATTGGCGTGTTATTGGCCTTGTTTGTGTGCGTACGTCGTTTCGAGCGTTTGTGCGTGTTTATTTACTGCTTCAGCGTATATTATATATATTATACTGTGCCTAGGTGTCCGTATCGGTCGGGCTTCATGATTTGCATGCTTTGGGATTTTATTTTTGTGTAAACAGTACCGAGTATTATTGGTATGGACAAGGTAATATTACGACCCAGCGGCAACATAACCAAATATCAAAAACATATAAAGTGAACATTTTTTACGCGCTTTTTATTAGCTTCAAACATTTCAATCAAATCAATTCAATTCTAACGTGTATGTTTGTTTGTAACTGATTCATTTGGGCGCGATTTTGACTTCGTTCAAACTTCGTAGATTTATCGAGGACCGTTGACAATACATTAATTTGATATAATTATTCCATTTTTAACATGCAAAATAAGATTTTTGTTAAATTATATAATTTTCATCTGTAGTCGATAAGGCAGGAATTGATGTAAATTTTAACCCCCTTATTCATAATAGTCTGGTAACTTAAAGCATTGCTAATTCTCACTCTGTCTTCTTCTATTGACCTAAGTCAGAATGAGAAAAAACACTCCTTAGCGACTGTTTAAAGTTAGCGGACCATTATATTCTAACCGATTTATCTTATATTAGGAAATTTTCGAATACCAAAGAGAATCTTGTGCTTTTTAGTGTGTTTTCAGTTTTTTTAACTATTATATATTTTATTAAATTTTCGTTTAAAAGATGAAGCAGGTTGTTGGAACATATCTAAACCTGCTTTTTCAAATACGTTGTTGACTAATCTATTTATTGGTGCGGCCTTGCCAAGGTTACTTCTAGCAAATCGTTGTATATAAGTTTTCTTCTATTGAATGTGGCTTCTAGCATTTGTACTGCTAATGCGACTTTATTAAAAAAATTAAGTATCGTTAATTCATTTATGTAAAAAAGAAATATCTATTAAATCTATACGAATCGATAGTGAGAGAGATTTATATAATGTTAGTTGATCGTAGAAACTTTAAGCAATTGCCCTTCAAAGATAATGTTTTTTTTTCGAGAGGAGGAAAATACATTTACGTATTGAAGAATGTCGGGCTCCCTCTACCGACTTAAAACCTCCTCTGTGCTGTTAGCCCTAAAGGCTTTTGCAGCGAAGCCGGGCGGGGTCCTTGGAGGCCGAATAGATAATGTGCTGAAGATTATCTTTGTAGGCCAATTGCCGCAAATAAGTTTTTTGCACTCTTTCCATATTGTCTTTATGAAATGGATACTGAGGATTTCATGCAACAGCGGAATATTCAATATATGATGTGTAATGTTATATAGTATACAGTCTAGATATGCGTTAGTCTTAGTATCATGTAAGTGATTCACAGAGTAGGTATAAGGTTTGTCACAGGCGTGCGCTCCGCGTCATTACAAATCATAAGAAAAGATAAGGCTCGTTCTGAACACACATATTAAGAATATTTTTGTGAACCAGCAAACACAAAGCCTTTATTTATTTATTTATTTATTTGTATGGATCCAACAGTTGTACATATTAACTTACATCTAACACATGCCTTACATCTAAACATTTGTATGTACTACCAATTATAGGAGAACACATCAGTCCATAAAAATACTTGACTATAATTTGCATTTAAGGTAACTAAAAAAAGTATCTTTAAAATAAGTTGTATAATAAGTATTAGTTGGAATAATATGGCTTTCTGAACAAGAACAAATGTTGAATATAATAAAAAGTTAAACACTAATTAATTAGCCAGAGCATCGCTACATTTTTTCAGAAAAAGTGGGAGCCTATCACTATAAAGCCTTCACCTTAAAATATTCACTACTAAGGGTGACCTTACAAACTCTCACAATCTCGAAAGGGTACTCCAACAAAATCTTGTAGGAATCTATATGATATTATTTTATCCTATGTATATATATATGTATATATGTGTATATATAAATCTCGTGTCACGATGTATGTGTGGATGGTCATTTTTCGATTTAAGTTTTCTATTTTATTGTTTTATTGCACCTTTATTTATTTATTTATACTTTAATAAAACGGCGTAAGCCAATTACAATATTAAAGTAAGAATTAATTACAAACTAGACATATTACACAAATAATAGTTAATAAATACAAAGTTTACTGTAAATAACTAACAATTAATTAACATCCAAATACCGTTCATCCATTCCTCTTACAAAAACGCAAGCACTCTGTTAAAATCGTCTGCCATCCATCCGCAAATAAATCACAAGCAGGGTTGGCTTCGAGAAGAGCGTTGAGAGCAGAGAGAGACCTCGGTATAGGTGAGTTGGTGCGAGCCACAGAACGATGTGTCGGACTTGAGAACAATCTATGCTTGCGCCTCGAACAGTAATTGTCCGGTACAAAGATTCTACATAGCTCAACATGCAAACGGCGCATCTATATCACCTCTGAGAACTCTGCACATAACTGTGAGCTGCTGTCGTTTTCGCCTAACCTTGAGGGAGTTGTAGCCTAATGTACCCAGAAGAAATTTTGTGGGATACATATAGGGGTAGTATCCATGCGTACGTTTGTAAAGGTACCTAAGAAAAGCTTTTTGCACCTTTTCGAGAAGGAGTACATAATAACACCTTTGTACTTAGCAGTAAGTATTGTTTTCAAAAGGTTGTAAATAAAGGGATTGAGAAAAATTCCCAAATAACAGATGTTTAGTTAAGATATGTTAGAAAGCGTGGGAACGTAAGTATAGTTTTGTCTCGTGGCAAAAATGTACATTATAAGTACTGAGAGTGAAGAACGAAGTATGACTGATACGGGGGTGAGAACCCGGGTAGTAAGTAAGATATAATTGTATGGGACTCAAGCGGGCAGTTCCTACTTAACTTCGATGTACGACATACCTCTGTCCTTTAACTCTGTCAATTTTTTCTAATAAATATACTCACTTTAAATTAACCGCCCCGTGATTCCTTAATTATAACATCTTAATAAACATTTAGTATCCTATCCAATAAATTCCGATACTACATTTGGGGGCTCGTCCGGGATTACGGAAAATCGGAAAATTAAGGGTGTGTAATAGACGCGTCGGTGTTGTGTGAAAGTTTCGTATAAGTGCGCGAGTTAGTAAGCCATGGAAGACGTAATTGACCAGGTTGTAAGAGGTGTTGCCGCGGCGGATTTGAAAGATGACCAACTTTCGCGACTGAGAATCCCACAGCTCAGAGAGGAGCTAAGGCGCCGGAACCTCCGTTTGACAGATCGAAAATCAGAGTTGTTGGCGAGGCTAAGAGCTGCACTATTGGTGGAACGGGATCATGTAGCCGACGATGATGAAGAAAACATTGCAGACCTTGTAGACGACGAAGAAGAAGACGACTTTGAAGACGCTCGAGCTGTCAATGTTGAGGGACTCCCAGGCAGAAGAAACCGTGATGTACGTATTCGAAATCCTGTGAATGATGGCCGAGGACACCATGACGAAGACGACGACGATGGCGCAAATAGTGAGCGTGCCAATCGTACTCCAGTGATTCGAAGACGTGAAGAATCACGAGTATTACTTACCTTTAAAGACGTTGAAGGTTCGTTAGAGAAATTCAGTGGGGATGACCACACAAACGTCCAGCAGTGGTTGGATGATTTTGAGGAAATGGCGGAGCTTTGCAAGTGGAACGAGATCCAAAAGATTGCATACGCCAAAAGGTTATTAGACGGATCAGCAAAAAAGTTCGTGAGCTATGAAAAGTGCGCGAAAACATGGAAGGCTTCTTGCATGTTTTCGCTGAAAATGAAAGAATCTTTGAAAGAAGAGTTCGAGGAAGCTTAGGAAGCGAGGAGGTCGATTGTTTGAAAATTCATCAAGAGCTGAGTAAGAGAAAGAAGAAGAGTGAGGAAACTCTGCAGGAACACGCATATAAAATGTTGCAGATTGCATCACCAGCGAAGTTAAAGGTTCAAGATGTGATACAATACATAATAGAGGGTATTCCTGACGATGTCGTAAATAAAGCTGTGCTATATGGAGCTAAAGATTTTAAACAGCTTAAAGAGAAATTTGGACAGTACGAGAAAAGGAAACAGGAGATGTCCAAATCAAAAGCACGACCACCAGAGAGGAAGCTGGAGAAGATAGGACGACCACAGAGCTTCAACCAAGGAAGAAAAGGAAGTCCAGACGGTGCCGTTATAACTTCAAGAAAGAAGACGAGTACCAAGTGTTACAACTGCGGAGGAGAAGACCACGTGAGTGTGATGTGTCCCGAAAAAGGAAAAGGGAAAGTGTTTTAAGTGCGGAGAATTTGGGCATATAGCCTCCGAGTGTCCACCGAAGTCGAAGGAAGTGTATTTAGTGTCGCGTCCTGCTAAGGAAAAATACCTGAAGGAAATCAAGATTAAAGACAGTAAGATTTTAGCACTTGTAGACACTGGTAGCGATTTAACGTACACACACCTTTGTGTGACAAACAGGTATGTTTTGAAGGTTTGGGAGCTGAGATGACTGAGACCTTAGGTATGTTTACTACCAGCATGATGGCAGAAAATTATACTTTTAATGTAGATTTTCATGTTGTGCCCGACTGAATACTTAGACGTTCAGTTATACTAGGCACTGACTTTTTAGACCAGGTAGAACTAAGAGTTAGACGGGGCACAGTTACCCTTTTTAAATTAGACGCTGATGAAAGTACAGACGACGAGACAAAGCCTCACATTTATAAAATAAACACCATAGACGAGACGAAAGAACTTGAACTATCACACATTACGGAGGAGCATTATTGGGAAGAAATTAAAAAGATCGTTTTAAACTATAAACCGGAAGCTACGCGTGATATTGGTATACGGGCGAAAATAATCTTGACATCAGATAAGCCAGTAGTATCACGACCGCGCCGATTGGCTCCTTCAGAGCGAAAAGAAGTAAATGACTTGATGAATTCAAGGTTGGAAGAGGGTATTATTCGTCCCTCTACTTCGGAATATGCAAGTCCGATTGTTTTGATTAAAAAGAAGGACGGTACGCTTAGAATTTGTGTAAATTATCGGAAGATAAATGCTATCATGTTAAGACCTCTTTCTCCATTACCATTTATTGAAGACTCAATAGATGCTTTAGCCGAAGACGTTTGGTTTACATTAATAGATTTAAAAAACGGATTTTTCCATGTCTGGATGGACGAAGATAGTATCAAGTATACAGCCTTCGTAACTCCTGACGGTCAGTATGAGTTTGTTAGATTACCGTTTGGTTTATGCATTGGTCCAACGGTATTCCAAAGTTATATTAATTGTATTTTTAAAGATTTAATACGTGAAGGAATTGTAGTAGTGTATATGGACGACATTATCATTAAAGCTAAAACTTCGGAAGAGCATTTGGAAAGAGTAAAGTTAGTGATTAAAGTCGCGGCTAAGTATGGGTTAGTCATAAAGTGGGAAAAATGACAATTTTTTTAAGACGACTGTTGATTATCTAGGGTATGTGATATGCCGAGGTACTGTTCGCCCGTCAGAGGCAAAGACATTAGCTGTACCAGATTTTCCCCGACCTACGACAGTAAAATCGGTTCAAAGCTTCTTGGGACTGACAGGGTATTTCCGTAAATTTATACCTGGATATTCACTCATTGCCCGACCATTGACTGATTTACTGAAAAAAGACGTTAAATTTGTATTTGGTCTCATACCAAGAAATAGAAGCTTTCGAGAAATTAAAAGCTGCATTAGTGTGTGAGCCTGTTTTAAAATTGTATCGTTATGGTGCAGAGACCGAGCTACACACAGATGCATCTCGTTTAGGGTATGGTATGATATTAATGCAGAAAGATTGTAACGACGGCAAATATCATCCTGTATATTATGCGAGTGGCAAAACGACGGATGCTGAATCTTGATATAGTAGTTACGAATTAGAAGTATTGGCTATTGTAAAAGCGCTAGAGAAATTTAGAGTGTATCTGATTAATATAGCGTTCAAGATTGTAACCGATTGTCAAGCTTTTACTGCTACTGTAAGTAAAGAGAAAGTATGTTTACGGGTTGCGAGATGGGTAATTTTGCTTGCTGATTTTAATTATACAATAGAGCATAGACCAGGTAAAAATATGCCACATGTTGACGCACTGAGTAGACATTCCTTACCTGAAGTATTGTACGTTTGTGAGAATGACGATGGGTTGATTGCGCGATTAAGAAGTGCACAAGACAAAGATAAATGTCTTAAGCAAATTATAGATGCTGCCTCGCACAATGAAGCCAACGGATATTTGTTAAGAAACAAATTATTGTACAAAAGTGTGAATGGTGAACCGTTAGTAGTTGTACCGAAGAGTATGGCAGCGCAGGTAATCAAGAGAGCACATGAGAGAGGACATTTTGGCGTTACCAAAACAGAAGCCATTGTGAAAAGGGACTTTTGGTTTAAAGAGATGCGTCCAAAAGTTGAGCAGGTAGTCACAAATTGTATCGACTGTATATTAGCCGAAAGGAAACAAGGTAATCAAGAGGGATTATTGCGTCCTATTTATAAAGGTGATACTCCACTCGACACTTACCACATTGACCATGTTGGGCTAATGACTAATACCGCTAAGAGATACAAACACATATTTGTGGTTGTAGATGCTTTCAGTAAATTCGTGTGGCTGTATCCAACTAAATCAACGGACACCGCTGAAGTGCTTCATCGACTGCGTAGTCAGTCTAGTATTTTCGGGAATCCTCGAAGAATCATCTCGGATCGAGGTACGGCTTTCACATCAGGAGATTTTCAGGAATACTGTGAAAGTGAAAAGATTGAACATTCGCTAATAGTAACGGGTATTCCAAGAGGAAACGGACAAGTCGAAAGAGTTAATCGAACTCTTATTCCGTTTCTCACCAAGATGGCCGCTCCAACGCCGGAAAGCTGGTATATGCACGTGGAAAATGTGCAGAAGTATCTCAACGCAACTCCAAGCCGCAGTACTGGACAAGCACCCTGCCAGTTGTTATTTGGAGTTAACATGCGGCTCATGAACGACTGAAATTTGAAAGAACTGCTAGAGAAAGAGTGGACCACGCAGTTCGAAGAAGACCGAAAATAACTCCGAGAAAAAGCAAGAGAGAAGATACAAAAAACCCAAGAGGAAAATCGTCGAGGGTTAAATAAACATCGTAAACCAGCAAATGTTTATGAGGAAGGAGATTTAGTAGCTATCCAGAGGACGCAGTTTGGGCCAGGCTTAAAGCTTAAAGGAAAGTTTTTGGGTCCCTATCGCATTACCAAATTGCCAAACTCAAGAACGAGCTCACTGAGCTTCACTTAAAAAATGTAGACCTGACTGCTGAACGTGATAGGTTGCTATTTCGCATATAATCGCAAATTCTTTGTAGTTGCATGGAGTCACACGAAAATAACTTGAGTATAATATATCAACTGAAACAGGAGTTTAATGAAGCATACTTAAACATTTCTTCATTACAAGCAACAATCGAGTCCCATAAATCCAACAGTACTATACAAATTTGCAATTCAGTTCTTAGGGATGTGGACAGTATTCATTTACAAAGCAAAACTAAATCTAAAAAGAATATTCGACTCACCAAACTAATTAAGAAAAAACAAAAGATGATAAAAAAATGCAAGGCCTATATTGAGAGTAGAAAATACAGAAAACAAAATATTAAATTACAACGTGAATTATCATTAAGGGATAGAGAAATCTCAGATTTATTTTTATTACATTCAGACCTATATATAAACTTTGAACGTGAATAAGTCAAACTTGAACAAAAATTACAGGCCATTCTAAAGGCATTTATTGACTTAAATGACAAGTATGAGTCTTCTGAAGAGGTTATTTAATAAAATATCTACATATAAATATCTACATTTATATGTAGATATTTTATTAAATACACTGACCTTCGTAGAAAGTTTAATGAGAATTGTACAAACAAATCACCATTGAAATCAAATAACGACAACCAACAAATTAAGAATACATCAGTATATGAAAGGTACTCAGAAGATCCTCAAGAAAGAAAAACCATAATATATTCTGACCAGCTAGGTTTAGGTTTAGGGTATTTTGTCAATACTTGTTTAAGACAAAATGTTATAAATTTATGTTACCCGGGAGCATCCCTTAGTCTGTTGTTGGATATTATTGATCGAGATCAGAGAACTTTCAACAAATATACAACAGTAATTTTAATTGTAGGAAATAGTATAAATGTGAAGAAACATAATCTGGATGATGTGGTACATAGATTTTTACATATGCATGCAATGTATAAATGCAAGTTCATGTTATGCACATTACCATATTGCTCAAATTTAAATAGACAGTATAATAGGTTTGTGTATAACTTGAATCTGCATTTAGATGTAATAACAAATCATCATAGCAATGCTATATTTTTATTTGACATGAATAAATTTACATCAAATTTTAATTTGACTCAGGATACAATGTACCTGTCTAAATATTATAAGAAGCAAATTGCTTCTTTATTAGCATTTAATATTTATGATCCAGTTATTCCCACAATAACTACCAATTTTATACAAGTTAGAAATACCTCTAACAATACTTATATTCCCAATAATTTAAACTTTTAAATCAGACAACAAAGAAGCCAATAAATAAACTCAAAATACTTCATCAAAATATACAAGGCTTCTTTGGCAAAGAGTTAGAAGTAAGTTTATTTTTACACCATTATAATGTGGATGTCATATGTTTTACAGAACATTGGTTGGATAAAACTCAATTATTATTCAATGTTGAAAATTTTAAATTAGTTAGTTCGTTCACTAGAAACACTGCCTCAAGAGGTGGATCAATGATCTTAATAAAAGAAAACATAAAGAATAAAGACCGTGATGACATAACTGCGTTGTCTATTGAACAAACTATAGAATTATCATGTGTGGAGCTGGAGCAATATATAACAATATGTGTATACAGACCCCCAAGCGGTTCTTATGAAAATTTTGAATTGGTACTAGAAGATGCCTTTAAAAAATTAAATAAGAGTGTGAAAGATATTTTTGTTTGTGGTGATTTTAATATTAATTTACCTAAGCATAATTCATTAAGCATAAGGTTTTTGAGTTTGTTTCAATCTTTTAATTTGCAAAACCTCTTTATTGAACCCACTAGAATAACAAGTTCATCCACGAGTTGTATTGATAATATTTTTCATAACATTGACAACTCTGGCATAGAAAAATGTCTAAATTCATTAATTAAGGTCTGATCACACAGGCCAACTAGCTATATTCCCTTTTAATGACCGAAATAAGAAAATGAGAGTAACCTACAGACATATCACAAGCGAGGGCATTGCTCGATTTAAAAATACTATGGAATCCACTATACACACTGTGGCTAATGTCGGTGAGGACCCTAATATCTTATACCAGGCTTTATTTAACAAAATACAAAATGATTTTAACATTATTATACTAAAAAAAACAAAATCTCAAAAACTAAGTGCACATTTAATGAATGGGCTACTGAAGGCATTCATAAAAGTAGGGCAACATTATATGACCTGTATGAAATGAAAACATTTATTTTTAATGATAATTTCCAAAATTATATTAGGAAATATTCAAAAATTTTTAAAAAAGTATGCTTTCGGGCTAAGTTACTTTATCTAGGTAGTAAGATTAGACAGTCTGATAATAAAATTAAAGCCTCCTGGAAAGTCATCAACTCGGAGACCGGAAAAGCTAAATCCACCGATAAAAATATTATTTTAACCCATAATAACTTAAAAACTAGTTCAAATGCAGAAGTAGCCAATATTTTTCAAGAATTCTTTTCCAATACTCCCACTACAATTACTTCATCATTAAAATCGTGCCCCATTCGTGCTTTGGATATAGTTAAAGATAATGTTCCCAAATGTGAATCAGAATTCTCTTTCCACCATATCAATTCTAAAACAATAATCAGCGCCTTTAATTCTTTACAAAAAAAAATACTGAAGACCTATGGGGAATATCGGTAAAAGACCTTAGTCATATAATATATATCATTGCGCCACATCTAGTATTAATATTTAACAAATGCATTGAAAGTGGCACATTCCCAAATTTGATGAAATGTAGTAAAGTTATTCCCTTATTCAAGAATGGCAATTCAGAGGATCCAACTAACTACCGACCAATTTCTATTCTTTCCGCTATTAGCAAAATTTTTGAAAAAAATTTATTGGACCAACTATTGAGTCACTTTAACATAAACTCAATTATACATAAAGAGCAATATGGTTTCACAAAAGGAAAATCAACTATAGATGCGGGTACAACTTTTAATGAAACATGTTTTTGATGCCTGGGAAAACATGAAAAACGCTATTGGTGTATTCTGTGACCCCTCAAAAGCCTTTGATTGTGTACAACACTCAATTTTATTAGAAAAAATGAAATATTACGGTATATCAAATAAGTAGATTTAGTGTCATCCTACCTCAGTGAAAGATTACAAACTATAGACATAAATGGTTCTAGGTCAGATGGGTCTTTAATGAAAATGGGAGTTCCACAGGGCTCTATTTTGGGTCCATTCTTGTTTTTAATATATATAAATGATTTACCGTTTTATGCTCAATCTTTTTGTGATATAGTACTATTTGCTAATGACACCTCTTTAATTTTTAAAACTGATAGGTGTAAACAAAGCTATAGCGATGTTAACAATGCGCTATCTCAAATAATGAATTGGTTCAGCATAAATAATCTTGTACTTAATCCAAAGAAAACTAAATGCGTTAAATTTGCCTTGCCAAATGTGAAAGACTATGAAACAATCATAAATATTAACGACGAGCCCTTAGAAATTCTTGATAGTACTGTGTTTCTAGGCGTAACAATTGATAAAAAATTCCAATGGGGACCTCATATAACAGCTCTGTCAACAAGGCTTAGTTCAGCTGCTTACGCTGTTCATAAAATACGACAACTGACTGACGAACCGACCGCACGTCTTGTGTATTATAGTTATTTCCATAGTGTCATGTCGTATGGTATCCTCATGTGGGGCAATGCGGCTGATATAAACAATATATTTGTGTTACAAAAAAGGGCAATCCGCTCAATTTTTCAGTTGGGTTCCAAAAACTCTTTTAGACAGAAATTTAAAGAAATTAATGTACTCACAGTACCCTCACAATATATCTATTCAAATATTATGTTCGTTTATAAAAATATATAAAAATTTGAAAAGAAAAGTGATGTACATAATGTAAATATAAGAAGTAAGCAAAAGTTAGTTAATCCCTGTTTTAGATTAACAAAAGTGAACAACTCGTTTATGGGGAACTGCATACGATTTTTTAATAAAATTCCTGATGAAGTAACTTGCTTAACGCTAAATAGATTTAAATCTCATGTTAAAAGTAAACTAATTGAGAAAGCTTATTATAAGGTAGTTGATTATATTAATGACAAGAATGCTTGGTCCTAAAAATATCATACCTATATTGCTCTCAAGTGCCCTTGATTCTATTCTATTCTATTCTTCCTACTGTGGCTTCTGTGGAAGATATACCACAGATTTGCCAGAATCACGTTAGATTAGACTACCAAGCTTTGAGTATGTGTCTTCTAAGTTTAACGGTAATAATCGGTGTTCAGATTACATAAAGTTTAATTTTCTAATAATATCTGAAACAAATAATATACATGCTTGTAAGACTATAAATGACATACACAAATAGAAATACTTAAATAATTAATTAATATAAGTACTAAATAATATTTACAACTTAATCTTATTTATTTTAATATATTTACACAAAATATTTACAAAAGGAGTGTAAACTAGGGAGAGGAGACATTTAACGGAGGTTGGACGGGGGACTTCAGCGGGTATATAATTGTGCAGAGAAGATTGCATTAAGGGACAACTAAAGAATAAATGATCCATGTTTCCCTCATCAAGGCCACAATCACATAGAGAATGATCCCTAATTCTAAGTTTTGCTAGAAAGACTGGAGTGCAGGCATGGTTTAAACGTAAGCGGCATATAGTTGAGATTATTGTTTTATTATGAATCCTACATTTTGAGAACCAAGGTTTTTGAGGAATTTCTGGTTGGAGTTCTGCATAAAATTTGCCTTTTAAAGTTTTGGAAACTTGCCAAATGTTTGACCAACTCTCATACATCTTGGGTTTCAGGGTAGAGCACAAGTCATGAGTGAATATTTCTGAATACTGAAAGGAACCTGAATGAGCAGCTGATCTAGCACAGGCATCTGCAGTTTCATTACCAGAGATGCCCATGTGACCTGGAATCCAAGCTAAAACTATGTTAATTTTGAGTTCATAGCACTCTTTCAAAGTTTCTCTTATTTTGAGAATGATGGGAAACTGACTTTTTGTCTTAAACGGATTTGAGAGAATTGATTGGAGGCAACTTTTAGAGTCTGAAAGGATAATAGAATTGTTCATGTTGCGAGACTTAACAAATAGAATAGCTTCAAGAATGGCGATTGATTCCCCTGTAAACACAGAAGTGGTAGGTGGGCAGCTATAACTCAGTATAATTCTTGTTGAGGGAATCCATACTGCAGCCCCAACCGGACTCATGTCTGTTTTTGAAGCATCCGTGTAGATTTTATACCAATGTCGAAAATCTGAGTCCATTAAATGAGAAAAAGTTTTATTTGCTTCTATAGAAAACTTATCAACACCTAAGTCTAAAATTACTGAGGGTTGGAAAGTAAGAGCATTGAAAGGCATAGAAAATAAAGAAAATTGAAAGAGAGGGTTAGAGAGCTGAGAAAATAAAAGGTAACTATTTATAACGCAAGGTCTTTTGTCTTCAGGTACAATATTATTATCATTGTATAAAACAGCTAATTGTTCTGATTTTTGGAGTAAGGGATGAGCTCGGCAGCCAGCTAGTTTAAAGAAAAATTTATTGGCAAGGAATTGTCTACGTAGTGAGAGGGGAGGATCCACACATTGTACTTGCATTGCATTAATAGGGCTGGATTTCATAGCTCCCAATACTATACGTAAACATTTAGCCTGAATTCTGTCCAATTTATTTAGACCTGCTTTGTTTGCTGGGATTAAGAAAATAGTGCCATAATCTAAATGAGTGCGAATTATGGCATTGTATAGTAATTTTTGAGTGACGGGGTGAGCTCCCCACCAGACACCAGACAATGAGCGAAGAATATTAATATTTTTCTCACATTTCTGTGAGACATAATCAAAATGCTTGACGCCAGATAATTTGTGATCCAACCAAATACCCAAAAACTTAACATTATTAACAATTGGTAGATCAACATCATAAATTTTAATTTTAATAGGTGGAAGAATTCTTTTATTTGTAAATAAAACTACCTTACTTTTAGATGTTGATAGAGACAGTCCATGTTGTGTTAAATATTCAGAAAGATAATCAAGAGCATTATTTAAATGATTAGATGAATCTTGTATAGACTTGTCAGAAGAATACAGGACAATGTCATCTGCATATTGCAGTATCTGACAGAAAGGTGTAACGGTACTGTTGAGGTCATGGGTATACAGATTATAAAGAAGGGGACTAAGGACTGAGCCTTGAGGTAAACCTTTCCAAACTGACTTAGGAGGGAGGTAAGAGGATGGACCTTTAATAGTGATGGATCTCTCCATTAACATGTTACATATGAAACGGGATAACTTCACGGGGATACTCAGCTGGTTGAGTTTACTCCTGAGTAGGGGAAGTGAAACGTTATCATATGCAGATTCTATATCAAGAAAAACTCCCACAAGGTGTTCTTTTCTGAGGAGTGCTATTCTAATGTCAGTTGTAAGGATACCTAAGCTATCTAAGGAGCTCTTGCCCTTTCTGAAACCGTACTGGGAGTTGGAAAGGAGATTATTGGTTTCAACAAACCACCCAAGTCTTTGTTTAATCATGATTTCAGAAACTTTTGCAAGAGCAGAAGAGAGGGCAATTGGCCTATAGCTGGTAGCTTCAGATGGATTCTGACCAGGTTTAAGTAATGGAATAATTACCTGATTTTTCCAAGGTGGAGGGATGGAACCAAGATCAAAAAGGTTATTGATTATGCTAAGATAATATTCCTTGGTTGTAGATGATGAATTTTTAATGAAAGAGTATGGTATTCCATCAGCCCCAAGAGCAGAGTCAACTAGGCCATCCAGAGCAAGAAGAAGTTCAGAGAATGAGAAGGGGGACTCTAAACTGTGAGTTGAGGCAAGAGGGATTGGGGGGGATGGAAAATAGTCCATATTTGGAACTGAAGGGGGGGACATCCTATCTGAAAAGGAATCAAGCCATACAGAAGGATCCACATTAAAATCACACACTTGATCACAAAATGAACCTCTAAATTTTTTAATTTGTTTCCAGACAGTTGAGGATGGAGTGCTTGGTTTTAAATTCTGGCAAAAATTAATCCAACCTTGTTTTTTCTTTTTTCTGAATAAATGGGTAGCCTTCGCCGCCACTTTTTTATAATAAATAAAGTTTGACATGGACATGTTTCTATTGTAATTTAATTCAGATAATTTCCTTTCTTTAGCAGCAGCAGTGCACTCAGAGTCCCACCAAGGAGTTGAAATCTTATTTGAAACAGGTTTTTTTAAAGGGAAGTTGTTGTCAGCACATGTAATCATGGCATTAGCTAATTTATTATAATTATCTACTGCATTAAAATGGTTAGTGACTGGAAACTCAGCAATTTTTTTATCAAGACAAGAAGAATATTTAGGCCAATTTGCTTCTATTAATCTATATTTAAGAGATGGGGAAAAATTTTGGGGTGGAATTACTTTGTCAGGGATAGAAATTATTATAGGAAAATGGTCACTACCATGGGAATTATGTAAGATGTTCCAAGAAAGGAGAGGAGCCAGACACGGAGAACATAAGGTGAGATCAACTGCACTTTTGGGATTTTGAGAAGGAGAAACCCTTCGGGTTGGAGAGCCATCATTGATAATGCAGAGATTGATTTCATCAAATACATCCAACAGGGAAAGGGCAAAATAGTCAGTGTGACTTGAACCCCATGAGGGATGATGAGCATTAAAGTCTCCCATAATAATAATAGGAGGGGGAATAGACGATAACAAAAGGAGAATATCTGCAATCATAGTTGATTGCGGATGGGGCACATAGATTGATACTAAGGAGAAGTTCATTACCTTTGCTGCAACAATGTTTATACCAGGATGGGGATTAGGAAGGATAATTGGGGAAAAGGGAAGGGTGCGTCTTATAAATAAGGCACAACCCGCACCAACACTTTCTGCTCTATCGTCCCTAAGGCACATATAGCCGGGGACCCTGAAGTGAGTTCCAGGGACCAGCCATGTCTCAGAGATGGCGATGGCAGAAGGAAGATATTTATTAATTAGGTGTATAAGGCTGGGTTTTTTAGGACGTAGGCTTCTGGTGTTCCATTGAAGAATGGACACTGGGGCCATGAATTTTACCAATAGATAAGATTTGTGATAGTTGATGGGCAACGTTGGACGGTAGGCTAAGATTGTTCTTGGTAATCAAAGAGAGTAAGATTGACAGGAGGGCCTCCAAGAGGTTATCATCCTGTGTTGATGAAGAAGAAGAAACTTGGTGGTTTAGGGCA
>CATIXN010000207.1:0-28854 GCA_949711725.1 Leptidea reali | reverse complement strand
ACAGTACTTCACTAAAAGCCACCGCCTGCAACTTTATAAGGCGCAAATTCAGCCTTACATGGAGTACTGTTCTCACCTCTGGGCGGGTGCTCCCCAGTACCAGCTTCTTCCATTTGACCGCATACAACGAAGAGCGGCTCGAATCATCGACGATCAAGTCATCTCCGATCGGCTTGATTCTCTAGCATTGCGTAGAGATGTGGGTTCTCTCTGCATCTTCTACCGCATTTATCACGGGGAGTGTTCAGAGGAGCTGTTCGGGTTGATTCCAGCGGCCGAATTCCACCATCGGACATTACGTGCAAAGTACCATCCGCATCACGTAGACGTCTGGCATTCCACAACCGCGCGTTTTGTTCGAAATTTCTTGCCTCGCACAGCCACTTTGTGGAATCAATTACCGGCAGCGGTCTTCCCGAACAGATTTTGACGTTTGACGTTAAGGTGTAAACATCGTTCGCATAAATAAAATTTATAAAGAAATAGTTTTAAAACGAATAAAAGTGTAAAAAGTACTTGTGTTTGTCTATAGCAGTGTGGCCTAGTGTTTTAAATATAAAACATTTGGAGAAAAACCGTGAAGTGTTGTGTTCAGTGAAATAACAGCTGACGATCAGCTGACACGGCAGGTATTCCTTTGTTCTCTCAACGGTCACCGAACGTCTGTGTATTTGAATCTTAAACGCTATCTAAACTGTAACTAACTAACTGAAGGTCTGTTTTGATCATATACTTACCAGATTTTGTGTAATTAATAAAACAAACTTATAAACTGTTGCCTAAGCATTAATACTTATATATTATTTAAAACAAAACCAGACTAAGTACTAAAAATAATCTAAAAACATCTAGTGATTTTTCTGCAAACTCACTCAATAAAATACGTCCTTCAAAATGGTGAATTACAAATGCTCCTCTTGTGGAAAATTCTTGTCGACAGCAGATGGTGCTAGGTGCATCAGCTGTAATTCACTATGTCATAAACAATGCTCACTCAACTTAAGCCCAAATGCAAAACAAGCGAAATGGCAATGCAAAACATGTCAGAGCAAAACTGTTGAAGCGTTAAACTCTGAGAATGCATGCATGGAAGCTGAGCAGCAAAAAGATGATTCGTCTGTCTTAGCCCGGGAAATGCGATTGTTACGCGAGGAGATTTCGGCATTTCGATCAGAACTATCCCGCCTTACAAACGTGGTAGATGATTGCTGTAAAAGACTTGATGGCGTAGAGGCGAGAATATCGAAGCTTGAGCAGCATACCTCTAATGAAACGCAGTCCGCGGTGTCCGTCTCGGTAGAAAACCTACAAAGGCGTCTAAACGAATGCGAACAGGAGGGTTTATTAAACGATTTAGATATAACTGGCATTCCAGAGAACTCAGGGGAAAACACCGTACACCTAGTATTAACCCTTGCTCAAAAGATAGGCGTTGATATGGATGAAAGCGATATAGTAAGTGCGCATCGCATCGGGCGCGTACCGCGATCTATAACCGGCGGCGACGCGAGCGCGGACGGCCGCGGCCCGATTACTGCCCCGCTATCGAGCACGGACCGCGACCCCCCCCGCGCAAGGTCTATAGTTGTACGTTTTGTGCGCCGACGCCTGCGCGATGCCATGCTTCAGGCTGCCCGAGTACGGCGAGGCGTCGATACATCGGGAATTGTTGCGCAGGTCCCGACACGTCGAGTTTATGTCAATGAGAGACTGACGCAGTACAACCGATTTTTATTTTATTTAGCTAGGCAGCAGGGAAACGAAAAAAAATGGCGTTTTATCTGGACGCGTGGGGGTCGAGTCTATGTAAGGCGAGATTCAAAAGCAATGTCCTTTAACATCCGTTCAGAAGAAGATATATCCAAGGTTTTTGGATGCAGTCCGGTTTAAAACTTACAGTAATTGTTTATTATATATGTGTTTTATTTTTAATAATATTTTTGGTCTGTTTTGTATATTTTGTTTTCTTGTCGGGTTATTATTTCTATATTTTCATATTACCGAACTCAGAATCATTAATGTTTTGTTGTTTATATCATTATTATATTTTGTTGTTGTCGAATTTAAGTATAATATGTTACAACTTACTGACATTTTCTTGCTGTACTTCTTACTGTAGTTTATTTGTAATATTTTTGAGATGGTTATATTACGTTTGCACACGCTGTAAAAATGAAACGAAAGTTCATATACCTTTTCTGAAATTTTCATATTATGTTGATATGATTTTAATGTTGCCAAATAATGTAATTTTCTTGTCCAACAAATACTTTTTAATGAAAATATTTTTTGATTTATTGAAAAATCTATGTATAACTTTAATCTCGTTTTACATCGACGCAGTCATGTGGCAGTATTTTATATCAATATTATTCTTTTATAAAGAATCGTACTATAATTTTTATATAACTGATTTGATGGGAAATGGGAAAATATCAATATCAGCATATCCTTAT
Source organism: Leptidea reali (assembly GCA_949711725.1). Classification (NCBI taxonomy): domain Eukaryota; kingdom Metazoa; phylum Arthropoda; class Insecta; order Lepidoptera; family Pieridae; genus Leptidea; species Leptidea reali. Next base: position 26,398 of record CATIXN010000207.1, on the reverse strand, counting down.
TATTCTGACTCGAGACTGGAGCGAGACCAAAACAATATAAAACTTTTCAAATATTCCTTAGGTAACTGTTTAGATAATTGCTCCTTGAATGCGAACACCACAATTGTGGTTTCTGTATTCAAATATGGATGAAAACAAAAATACCTATTTGAAAGTTGGTCTCCTAAATCCAGGCTCGCTAAGCACTAACCATGAGGAATTTTTTGTTGCATTGGAAAGACACGCTGTAGATGTAATGGCCATAAATGAAACTTGGTTGAAAGATGGGGAAGAAGGTCGTGCACCTTTAGTACCAGGTTATAGACTAAAACATATCCCACGTCCTATAAGTGTTCGAACACGTGGGGGAGGTGTAGGATTTTACCTAAAAAGGGGTCTCAATGTACGTATACTTCCACACCCACCAAGTCCACAAGTTGAACAGCTATGGATAAAGTTATATCTTAGTAGAAAATCTATCGTTATAGGTACGGCCTATCGACCTCCTTGGATGGATAGTAACGTGTTTTTGGACGCTTTATCAGAATCTATAGGATCTTTTGCATGGTGTGATCACATCATATTACTGGGCGATTTCAATATAAACCTTCTGAATCACGACCACACTAACACAATTAAATTACACCAATTCACACAACGCACGAATCTCAATCAATATATTACTGAACCTACACATTTTACTAACAATAGTCAAACGCTACTAGACCTAGTATGTACCGACGCTCCAGTCCACAACATCACTGTTGATCATATTGAAGTACTTAGCCATCACGCTTTTATATCCTGCACACTAAAAATTATGAAAGAAAAATTTAAGCCTAAATGGATAACCTATAGACCTATCAAAGATATAGATACGGATCAATTTCAAGTCGCACTATTAAACGTTAAATTAGACAACATATGCAAACTCAACAACGTTGGTGACATGGTACAGAGTCTAAACCAATTGATAATTACCCTTTTCGACTCCTACGCACCCGTAACAACTATTTATATCAGGGAAAAATCCTATCCGTGGATCACGTACAACATCAAACTGATGATGAAAAAACGTGATGAAGCCCTAGCCTTATCCAAAAGAAATATTCAGCACAGACCATACTATATTGAGCTTAAAAAATTTACTAAAATGGCAATAGAGAGGGAAAAAGCTGCATATTTTAATAAATACATTAATTCTAATTTAGATAAACCTAAGACTCTTTGGAAGCACATAAAAAACCAAGTACGCATCAAGCCGCAAAAAGAAATCGCTCTACCGTCACACCTTAATGATCCGGATACTATTAATGCTCATTTTCTAATTGTAGCAGCAGTTAACCAAATTTCTACTGCTGATATCAATTTTTTTATGAATAACTCATACAGTAACACCGTTTTTTGTTTTGAACCTGTATATGAGTCTACAATTTTGAAAATTCTAAGAACACTGAAATCTCAAGCCATTGGTAGTGACGGTATTTCTCTCGAAATGCTACGCCTCATTCAAGCTGACCTTTTGCCAGTCCTGACACAGATAGTCAATAATTCTATGACCACAAGCACGTATCCGGATCAATGGAAAAAAGCTATCGTTCGTCCACTAAACAAGATTGCAAATCCATTAGACTTCAGAGACATCCGACCAATAAGTATTCTCCCATGTATGTCTAAGGTATTAGAAAAAGTTGTACATGGCCAAATTATGACGTACTTGGAAACTAATGGCATACTTCCAAGCCTGCAATCTGGGTTCAGAAGGGGTAGGAGTACCACCACCGCATTGATAGACGTTGTGGATAATATTTTGCTATCACAAGACAAGGGTGAGTGCACTGTGTTAGTCTTATTAGATTATTCCCGTGCTTTCGACACTATCAATGTGGAATTGCTGCTTTCTAAGCTTGTCTATTATGGATTCAGTGATCAGACTGTATTGTGGTTCAAAAGTTATTTTGCAAATAGGTACCAGAGCGTTGCTGTTACAGACGATAGTGGAAACACACGTTATTCCCGATATAAGTCGATATCAAGAGGTGTACCGCAAGGATCTATTCTTGGCCCTTTACTTTATAACCTTTACACTGCTGATATCATAAATAATATAGAGCACTGCAAGTATCACATATACGCGGATGATATACAGCTTTACATTTCGTTTCCTACAGATCAGATTCAAGTAGCCATAAATCAGTTGAACGCTGATCTACAACGTATTGCTGAGTGGTCGGAACGAAGTGCTTTAGCCTTGAATACAGATAAGACTAAATATATGATTCTTGGTACACCTTCTCTTATAAAAAACTTTGAACAAGCTAATCCATTGATACATATTAAGGGAATATCGCTGGGACGCGTGAATGAAGCTCGGAATCTTGGCATTGTGTTCGATGAAAGCTTAAGGTTTGACAAACATATCGACCAAGTAATATGCAATTGCTTTTATCGCCTAAAATTACTCTACCGTATTAGAAATCACATCACTCCTAAACTCCGGCAGAAGCTATGTGATGCACTGGTGCTTTCTAAATTAACCTACGGTGATACGGTTTATGGCGATCGCATACTTGTTCGTACACAAAATTCTATTCAGCGCATTCAAAACGCGTGTGCTCGCTATTGCTGGGATATTCCACCTCGATCCCATATAACACCATATCTAAACGATGCCAAAGTTCCCAATATGGAAAGTCGTAGGCGCACGCATTTTGCAGTTTTACTCTTTGGAGTTGTAAAATATCATATGCCTCCTTACCTATATAAAAAACTGTCTTGGCTAGGAGATAAAAACAGGGCCTATAGTACCAGAGCATCACACTGGATGCTAGACGTGCCTAAACATCATACAGCTGCCTTCAGAGGTAGCTTTCGTTATAGCGCGACCAAATGCTGGAACAACCTGCCTCCACCATTGCGTGACCTCACTACAATTTCAAACTTTCGAGTAACAATGAAGAAATACGTAATGGCGAGTCAGATTGATTCAGCTCTGGTTGCTCAAAAATAATAGGCATTAACAGTACTAGGTTGGACTTTTCTTTGTTTTTTTATTATGTAATATTATGTTGTGATAAATATTTATAATTTATTACTCAGCACCGCGACGTGAAGCGTCAAACGGGAGCTACTGAAAATCAGTGCTGTGACCAATTGTCACAGGTAACCTGAGTAGCATCCCTTTTGATACACACTGCCACACAGCTGCTATGTTATAATATCTTGGTAAAGTTATTTATTTATTCTTTGTAAAATATGTTCTAGGTTAGTTTTAGTTATAATTTTTGTTTTTTCTTATTCTTATTTTTGTAGCAATGTAATGTTTCATGTGTGTATCAAATAAAAGATATTATTATTATTATTATTATTATTATTATTATTATACGACTTAGGGACCTTCAAGAAAAAAGCATACTCCTCCTGTAAGGCCGGCAACGCATTTCTTGACACACCTGTTGTTGCGGATGTCCATGGGCGGTTGCCTCACCTCTCCCCATCCTCCCCATCAAGAGGCTCACTCTTGCCCGTTTGCCCCCTCTCATATAAAAAAAAAAACCCAATTCTAAATGTTAATTATAATACCACCACTGTTAACACAGCAAATCAAACAAAGTTTTTGGGATTGCTCCTGGATGACACCATTAGATGGGAATCACATATTTCTATCGTTTGTAGCCAGATCAACAAATTTGTTTATGCTCTTCGGCAAATAAAAAAGTCACTTGTTTACAAACAACATTATTAGCTTATCACGCTTACATTGAGTCTGTTTTGCGTTACGGACTGTTCTTGTGGGGTAATTGTACAAATATTTCTAGGGTTTTTATATCGCAAAAAAAATGTGTGAGAGCAATTTGCAACGTGCCATCTGATGAGATTACCACTTGCTTGTCTTTACATCTATGAAGTGTGTGTATTTGTGAAATTCAATAGTGATTTATTCAAGAATGTTTGTGACACTAACCCTCAAAGAAACCGCCGGGATCCAAATCGACTAATTTTCGACGAAATCCCACTGACCTTGCAGTATGACAAGAGTCGTCTTGCTATTAGTGTCAGAATATACAATAAACTGCCCGTTAATTTAAAATTATTAAATCAAAGACTTCTTAAGAAAAAACTTAAACACTGGTTAAGTGAGCGACTATTTTATACGATAAATGAATTTCTGAACGCGAGAATGTCATAACATAAAATGTGAAACTTTTTGTTAATTATTAATTAGACAATATTTATTATTATTATGTTAGTCTGTTATTATTATATTTTTATGTGAGTCTGTAATTCTGTATTATTTTTTAGTATTATGATAATTAATATTTATTGTTTCTGACATGTAGACATGAAATATCATCTAATCTTGTTATGTGTTATTTACCTTATACTAGTTACTGTATTTAATTAATTTGCATGCCTAGTTAAGCCTGGCGCAACATGTGATACTGTAAGATACCATCGTAACATACCATGTTTATACGCAAATAAAGAATTTGATTGATTGATTGATAGTAGGAGTAAAACTAAGTAAATGTCGCAACAAGATAAAAAAACAAGCTAGAAAAATTAAACTGCTTTAAAATATTGCAACAAATCCTCAGTTCTTGCAAACACTGGAACAAATGTCTAGTACATCGAAATTCTTAACTTTACAGAAGTTTAGAGAACATAAAAAGAGTAATAAAGGTTGTCGTTTCACTTTGAAAGAAAAAATTATTGCTTTGTCCATCGCAAAACAAAGCCAACAATTGCCTTTTGGGCAACAGATTTCTAAGAAGAATATTTATTCTGCCATCACGGCAAACACTTTTAAAATTAATAAACATGGCGGCGACGTGGGACGGGTCGTTCCCTTCCCTAAAATATGGTCGAGGGAGGCGATGGCTGGCCCATGCGTCATGCTCGTGAACGGGCGCTGCTTGCGGTGGCAGGATGATCCTGTAGCCGGAAACTCTACCTCATGGTTTTAAAATTAAAATTTTTATATTTTTTATAATTGCTAATAAAATGGTCGCTAAATACCTTTATTTATTTACGGTGTGTGTGAATTGATGCATCTACTGTACCATGGCCTGGTATTATTGTTGATACAGTAGCAGTCGGCCGTGAATGAACTCAATAGCTCTTGTTTTTTACGTATTAATTTACTTTTTTTTTTGAGTATTTGTAGTTTGAGTATTATTGCTGCATCACTTTACATATATTGTAACTGAAATGATTTGTGAGTGATTGCCACAAAGAGTTTCTTGCCACTTCTTATTAAAGCTCAACCCTCAAAGGAGGTGGATATAAAAAGAAAAGTCATTTCCTTGACTTGCCTGAATAAGGTGATTTTGATTAGATTACCCTAAAGGATTGAGCTTTTGATTACTGTTAGTAAAAATATAATATTAATTACAAGTTTAAGCAGAATTGTCAAATTGTAAGTAGAGGTATTTTGTGAGTATTGCATGATATGTAGGATTATATGAATGTATTAGGATTATTTTATTGTTGTTTGCTGAGTTCTCGTAACAGGTTTCATCATGCTCGCTTAAATGTCACTGCTTGTGGCGGCGACATGGGACGGGTCGTCCCCTTCCCTAAAATATGGTTGAGGGAGGCGATGGCTGGCTCATGCGTCATGCTCGTGAACGGGCGCTGCTTGTGGTGGCGGGATGATCCTGTTGCCGGGGTCTGAAACCGGGTTGTTTAAAGTTATTGTGTATATATATATGTAAGGATATATACATGTTTATTTATTTATAATCGCTTATAAAATGCTCACAGAATACCTTTATTGATTTATGGTGTATGTGGATGATGCAGCTACTGTACTCAATAACTTTTGTATTAATTTACATTTATTTTTTTTGACTTACTCGTGTAAGACATTGACTATTTGACGTTTGAGTGTGTTTGTTGCATCATTTTACATTTTACATATTATATTGTTATTGAAATGATATGTAAATCTTGATATAAAAGAGTGGCAATGAGTTTCTTAATACTTCTTCTCATTAGCTCAACCCTTTACGAAGTAGCGGTAGATTCAATAAGAAAAATATTTTATTTTTTTGACATTCATAAGTGTCATTTTCGTGACCTACTTGAATAATCTCATTTTGATTTGATTTGATATAAACCCAGGTATAAATAAAAATTTGATGCAACAAATTAAGAAAGCAACTGAGAATATGAAGCTGCAACACAAATTATGCATTTTACTCTTTCATGAAATGTCACTAAAACCAAATTTGGCGTATAATGAGAGAAAGGATAGAGTATCTGGTTTTGTCACAAACGGCAAAGAAACACTTCCTGAATATGCTGATCATGCACAGGTATTCATGATCAGGGGCTTAATAAAAAATTACAAGCAACCTGTTGCATATACATTTTCCCAGTCTGCAACAAAGGGGCCTGAGCTTGCAAGACAATTAAAGGCAGTAATCACAGAGCTACAAGATGCTGGTCTTATTGTGGTAGCAACTGTGTGTAATCAGGGTACCAATAATGTTTATTGCATTAAATATCTTTTACAAGAGACACAGAGAGGTATACTTTTGAGAAGGGCAGAAGAACCTAGAGACAATTTGATTTTAATAAATAACCAAGAAATCATACCATTGTATGACCCACCTCATTTAATGAAATGCATAAGAAATAATTTTATTTCCAAACATTTGAAATATGTGAAAAACAATTAAATTAAAATTGCTAAATGGGAACATATATCTGCTCTCCATTAAGAAAATCCAGGCTACAAAGGAATACATTTGGTACCAAAATTGACAGATTCTCATTGTGAACCCTCCAGGATTCCCCGCATGAAGGTGAAATTTGCCACGCAATTGTTCAGCCAAACGTTGGCATCAAATATGGGCTATCTTGCAGGTAATTGTCATCAAATTTGTTCATTAAAACTAAATATTTTGTTTCCTTCATAGCCTTTAAGTAATAAATTCATAAAAAGAGGCTGATACTTCACCTATCTCATCCACAGAAACCATTCGAGTTAAATATAAAAAATGTACTACTGTAACCGTGTTCTTCATTTTCATGAATAATTTTCTTGATTTGTTTGTTGAGTGGTAACAATTGCTACTACTTATGACTTGTATCTAATCCAGTGGAAGTATTATTGGGTTTTTCCATTACAAATTCTTCAGTAGCAGGTTGGAGTCTTCATTTGTACCAAACAAATGAAGACTCCAACCTAAATAACTAAATAATAAGATAATGACTAAATGTTCACTGTGTTACTATCTCTAGGGGCGATGAGTGACATTCTAAATATACTTCTACTTTTATATTACTAGAACTGATTAAAATACACAACAACACCAATAAAGCCTTAATTAATCATTTGCAGATAAACACAACATTCCAGAGGAAGCAAAAAATACTGCTGACATTATATTGTTCTTTGATCAGCTATTTGATTCAGTCAATGGAAGTCATGGGAAAAAAAATGTGTACGCCAAGCCCCTGCTATGACTGCGACACCATCTTCTATACACCATAAAACATGGATGGTGTCCAAAAAATTCCTTAAGGAAATGAAATTTATTAATTGTAAAACATTAAATAATGAATATGTTCCAACAATAAATAATTGGATATGGACACTAGAAGGTATAGAATTATTATTGAACAAGCTGGTATCAAAATATAATATAAAATCAGTATGGTTGCGGCATCTGAATCAAGATCCAATAGAAAATACTTTCCCCGGGGCGTAAAAAGAAAAGGGGAGTCCTAGGCCCATGGGTGTCGTAAGAGGCGACGTGGGAGAGTCACGCTGCCGTCTTATGACGTCAGCATAATCAGGCCAGACTCGTCCGGGTTAATTACCACACTCGCACAGAATACCGGCGTGAAGTCTCGCACAGAATACCGGCGTGAAGTAGCGGTCTAGTGCTGCTATGTTTCGCATAGGTTAGTGTCGAGGACCGGAGGCCATCCCGTCCCCCCCCCCCCCAACAAATATGAGAGCGGTCTTGAAAAAAAAATAACCCCAGGAGGGTCCCTCCCCGAGCACTCTCGCTCGGGCTGCCCTTCGTAGCCTTGTGTTTCCTTACGGAGACGCAGATATCTCGACCTAGCGATACGTCATATTTAACGTACCCCGGGTACAAAATTGAGCACAATTTTTTGCCTCATGTCGGGGTATGTGTGTACGTTAGGGACGATATCTGCTGTCGCCGTCTCGGCAATTTTGAGGGTAGGGACCTGTCTACTCTCTGGCTGTGCGTAAATTTAGAGGACCGCGTCCGCATCTATGCGTGTGTCTACAGGTCCCATAGTGGTAACGCAGAAACCGATCAACTCTTGGGCTGCGTTCAAGCGGCGATTGACGACGTCCTTGCACAGATTCCCTCCGCTGAAATCGTAGTCTTGGGTGATTTCAACGGGCACAATGCCGCATGGCTTGGATCACGCACCACAGACTACGCAGGGCGATCTGTGCATTATTTTGCATCGGCGTATGGTCTGTCTCAATTGGTTGAGTCGCCAACGCGGCTCCCGGATGTGGATAACATGCCGTCCTTATTAGATCTTCTGCTGACTACACATCCCGATGGTTATCAGGTCTTTGTCGACGCCCCTCTCGGAACGTCCGACCATTGCCTAGTCAGGAGTGTAGTGCCTATACGACGCCAACGTCGCAGACCACCAGCGACCCGCCGCGTTTGGCACTCCAAGTCAGCAGATTGGGATAGGATGCGTTCCTTTTTTGCATCCTACCTTTTGGGGCAAGGTTTGTTTCCCTTCCGATGATCCTAGTACCTGCAGTAGCCGAGGTGATACTACAGGGCATGGATATTTTTATACCAAGCTCTGTAGTACCGACCGCTGGCAGATCACAGCTCTGTTTCGATGCGTCAGTTAAAGCAGCATCTGACTGCAAAAAACAGGCGTATCGAGCTTGGGTTGCGGCGCTAGGCACAAAGGATCCGAACTGCAAAGTTCTCAAGAGGAAATATTTTTTTTTTTTTTTTTTTAAATTTATTTAATCATAAATATATGCACAGTTGGTACTTAAATTTTACATCTCGCCAAACTGTTGCAACAGTTTGTTGGCGAGTTTACGCTCTTAGACAATATTATACTATTGTGCATCTATAATAAATTATACCTAATTTGTTCGTTATATTATACACTATTACTAATACACATATAACATTACACACATATCATTACTTAGTTATCAATTCATAATATTCCTAAAAACATTTTAAAATCTTACCTGTATACATATAACTAAACTATACTACTTTAAATATTAAGGCTTATGTGGAGACTTTAAGAAAGTGCTCTTTTAATTTTTTCTTAAGTACTACTCTACAGTCTTTTTTATCCTCTCTTAACCATTCTATACTATTAAAAATTTTTGGCACAACATATTCCCTTAATCTTTCCCCATAGTAGTTACATATTTTTGGTATTATATAAATATTCCTGATATTCTTTCTCAAATTTTCCCTCAGATTAACAGGGTTTTTAAATCTATTTGAGTAATAATTTTCTTTTGTTATTAAATAGTTTACTTTGTTAGTTACTGGCAGTATTTTTAAGTCTTTAAATATATTGTCATAATTTTTTCCGTATTTTTCCTTTTCCTTGCTTCCAATTATTAGTTTTAATATTCTAATTTGAATTTTTTCAATCTCGTTTAAGTAAGTCTTAAACGTTTTACCGTAAATATTTAGACCATAGCTTAAGACTGAATCAGCTAGTGCATAATATACTACCAGTTTTGTATGTTTGTTCAGCACGGGCTCGAGATGATAGAACTGCCCTAGAACTGATCGTAGTTTATTGCATACCGCTGTCACATGTGTTTTGAAATTGAAGTTACAATCGATATGCAATCCCAAATACTTATAATTTTCTACATATTGAATATAGCTACATGCGCACGCATATTTATCTCTGTGTAGGCAGTCGTAGCTATGCCCCACTACACCTATATCCTTGTATTGGACTGTCTTAGCGCGTCTGTTATATGGCGAGTAAATATGCATGCATTTTGTTTTGTCCATATTAATAATAATGCCATTATCGTGTGCCCATTTAGTTAGGCTTTCAAAATCTATTAGGATATTATCACGCGCCTCTTCCACGTCGTTAGACGCGTATAGCAAGCACATATCATCTGCATACATAAATACTCGACATGTCTTAATCACATTAACTGCACTATTAACAAGCATTAAATATCCCACTGGTCCATATATCGAGCCAGTCGGTACTCCTAAGGTTACCTGACACTCGTCACCCACAGTCCCGTCAATACATGTGCGTATCGTTCGTTCTGACAGGTAATTACGGAACCAGTTATTAGTCGGGCCCTCAATGCCACACTCTTTCATTGCCATTAATAGGACGTCTTTTTCCAGGGTGTCAAAGGCCTTCTTATAATCAATAAAGAGTGCCAAAATTTGTTTCCCGCTGTTAAGATTTAAATTAATTTCATCTGAGAACTCAGTGAGGGCTGTTACAGTGCTTCGTCCTTTCCTGAACCCGTGCTGTGCATTACTCAATATATTATGTTTCTCCAAGAACCGTGATACTTGTCCTACTACTAATTTTTCGACTATTTTATTTATTACCGATAGTATTGCGATTGGCCTATAATTGGTGTATTCAATGTGGCTACCACCTTTATGTATCGGGCGTATAATTGCTTTTTTTAGCTCTTTTGGATATACACCCTGTCGAGCACACAAATTCACAAAGTGAGCTAAAATCGATGCCAACCGGTTTGCTATAAACTTAACGTCTTGAACCCTTATTCTATCATAGCCGGGAGCTTTGTCGCTGCTTAGATTCATAATAATTTTTTTTACCTCCGTATGATGTATTTTTTTGAATCTAAAGCAAACGTTAGATTGATTAACGTAAGTTTTTCTTTCTAGGAATTTAACTGAACAGTTGTGCTTAATTTGAATTATTTCTTGAGTGAATGTTTTTGAGAAATTATTACATATATTATACATATTATTATTTATTTGTCCTAAGTATTTCTTAATTACACTATCTACACTTGGCTTTATCCTACCTAACCAGCTATTAACAGTAACCCATGCTCTTCTATAATCACCCATACAAATTTTTATTTCTTGCCTTCTATAGTTATTTTTTGCTGTATTTATTAGTTTGTTAACTTTATTTCTAAACTTTGTATATTCTAAACGTTTATTTATATTATGCGGTGAAGATTTCCATGATCTAAACAATTTATCACGCCTATTAATTAAGTCATATAATTTTTTATCAACCCATGGTTGAGTTATTCTAATATTTTTGACATTTTTTTGTATTGTACTTTGCCTATAGATACTTTCGAAAACATTATATAATTTACTATACAATAACAATGGGCATTGAATATCTAAAAAAGAATTCCAATCATAACTATCTAATTTTTCGTGAACTAGTGTATCACATAACACAGACTTTTTACAGTACCTGTCCTTGTTGCACTCGTTTAACTCACAATCTAGGTTAACAGAGACACCTATCATATGGTGATCCGAGATACCGCACTCAATTAAAAACGATAATATGGCCGGTGTATTCTGGTACCTCCACCGCTGACCCGTTCGTATCCAAGCGTGATCAATGCATGACTGGTTGATTCGCCCGTCCACAATCGCTTCGCGAGTCACCTCTTCGGTAGGTATAGCACATTGTAGGCCGTGTTCAGACATGATATTTTTGTAACTAATTCCAGTTGTATTTAATTTGGCTTCTGTTATATCTATGTTCACATCTCCTATTATACATATGTCTGCATTTTTGGGAATTCTTTTCAGTAAAACGTTCATTTGCTCTAAGAAGTGCAGCTTATTCTTATTAGGCGGCCTGTACAACGCAATAATATGTATAAAGGTATTTTTTATATTGAGCGTTCCGTAGATTGTTTCCGCAGCCATGGTATTAACGTCTTTCACAATAAAGTTAAATTTATCTTTTACATACAACAATATTCCCCCACCTTTACTTATTTGTCTTGTTCTGGCATAGGGCGTGAATCCCTTTATTTTAAATATGGATACTTCATCTTCTTTAATATTTATTTCTGATAATATTAATACATCTACTTGATACTTAATTTTTTCAAGCATCACTAACAGCTCATTGAAATGTTTTCGTATTGATCTTATATTTAGGTGTATTATTTGTAGGGTTTTTTTACAATTACCCTTGTTTTTATGCCAGGACTCGATGTTGTTATATCTCGTGTATTCTATATTATCTGGTAGGAAATCTATAGGATCGTTGAATTTTATATATTATAAAATTATTGCGTGTGTACGGTGCCTTAGTTGCATATTGTGATTCATACTACTATTTTTTCGATGTCTTTTTCGTTTTTAATGTTATAAATTTTTTTCTCATCTTCTTTACGGGCTAAGATATTGGAGTTTTGGATCCAGATGTACTTACAAATCCCTCTCAACTGTGTTTTTGCTGTCCAAAATAGCTGTCGTTTGAAACGTGGCAAGTCCTCATTAATGTAGATGGGCTTGTCACTGTTGCTGTTTTTATATATCTCCTTGTTGGTTATTACTGTTTTCCTTGAGTTGATCCATTGGTCTCGTGCAGATTTAGTTTTTAATTTTACGATAATTGGTTGCGGTTTCTTATCATTAGGTTTTTCCCGTCCGACCCTAAAAGCATCTTCAATGTTGTTGGGGTCCAGCTTTAATTTCTGGGCAATTCTTTTAGCTGCCTCAGTTGTGATCTCATTCTCTTGCTTTTCCAATCCAACAATTTCTACGTTACTCGCTTTTACACCCTGTTCCATATCCAATACTCTCTCCTCTAATGCCTTATTGCATTTATCTAAATAGACGTTTCTCTGCTCCAATGACTTTATTTTCTTTTCAGATTCTGCCTTAAATTTAACCATTTCCTGGTACTGCTCAGCATAAAAGTCAACTGCTTCGCTTATATCTTCTAACTTCTTTTCCATCTTATATATGATTTCTAATTTTTTATTTAATTCTTTTAGCAGCATGTCTGGTGAGGCTTCATTAAGGCTTGTTTCTGTCTCTGTTCCTTCCTGCTTTCCCTTGCAGTCACTACAAATTCCCGTCTGCAAGAAGCTCTTACTACGAACACATTTTTTGTGGTACACCTTATCACATTGAGCACCTTTACATTTCACTATTTCGTCTTTGTTTAAAGATACGAATAGTTTGCACTTGTTACACTGCACCATTTTTAATTGCTTCGTAAGCAGCTCACGAGTTCACACGAGTAGATATAATTAACGCACCGTTTACGCACGTCCGATCGCAGAGCGCACGCGTTCGAAACTGTGCGAATATAACCGTGCCTCCAGATTTTTTAAGCCGCAATCGCCCGTGCGAAATCGAAGCACGTCTTCAAAATTTGCGAGCAGCTTTCCAGTTACCCGATCGGAACACGCAAGTTCTGGTCGTTGTCGAAAGCTGCTCTTGGTAACTTCAACCAGCCGTCCCTGCCGCCGTTGCACAATCTCAAATGACACCCTGGCCCATACGGCAAAAGGGGAAAGCTCAGGAAGTCGAGCGGGCCGGATGGCATTTCTCCAATCGTGCTTAGAACGTGTGCCCCTGAGTTGACGTTTATTCCGGCACTCTTATTCCAAAGGCGTAGTCCCTGACTCATGGAAGTCAGCCCTTGTCCATCCGATCCAAAAAAAGGGAGACAGTTCGGATCCGGCAAACTACAGGCCTATTGCTATTACCGCCCTGCTCTCCAAAATCATGGAGAGAATAATCAGCCGCAAGCTCTTGGTATATCTAGAAGGTCACCAGTTGATCAATGACCGACAGTACGGCTGTCGCCATGGTCGGTCGGCAGGAGATCTTCTGGTATACCTAACACATAGATGGGCGGTGGCTATTGAAAGCAAGGGGGAAGGCCTGGCAGTTAGCCTGGATTAAGCGAAGGCCTTTGATCGTGTATGGCACAAGGCGCTCCTCTCAGAACTTCCATTATTTGGGCTTCCCGAGAGCTTGTGCAAGTGGACCTCCAGCTTCCTCACTGGGCGCAGCATACAGGTCGTTGTCGACGGATATTGTTCGAACCCGAAGCCCGTGAATGCTGGAGTACCCCAAGGCTGTGTGCTATCTCCTACGCTGTTTCTTCTGCATATCAATGATATATTGGACACCTCCAACATACGTTGCTATGCAGACGACAGCACTGGTGATGCCGTATACACGGGCCATGCAGGTCTCTCTCGGGAAATCGTCGACCAGTGCGGGAGAAACTTGTGTCTTCTATCGAGTCCTCTCTCGAGAAGGTCGCGGAATGGGGTAAATTGAACCTTGTCCAATTTAACCCACAGAAGACTCGAGTTTGCGCGTTTAGCACTAAAAAAACCCATTTGTCGTATCACCGCTCTTCGACAACACTTCCCTTAAAGCCTCGCCTAGTATCGGAATACTGGGTCTTGAAATCTCGAGCGATTACCAATTTTGTGGCCATCTGGAGGGCAAAGCCAAATTGGCTTCAAAGAAACTGGGCGTCATTAATAGAGCCATACTTCAAGCCGGCCCACATTCTAGCGCTGTACTAAGCGCAGGTCCAGCCACACATGGAGTATTGCTGTCATCTCTGGTCTGGCGCACCCCAGTATCAGCTCGATCCATTTGACCGCGTGCAACGCAGGGCAGCTCGAATTGTCGGGGACCCAGTGCTCTGCGAACGGCTGGATCACTTGGCGTTGCGTAGAGACGTCGCTTCATTGTGTGTCTTCTACCGCATTTATCACGGGGAGTGTTCTGAAGAGCTGTTTAACCTGATTCCTGCCGCCGAATCCCACCTTCGCACGACACGCCACAAGTTAGGATATCATCCCCACCATCTGGATGTGTGGCGGTCCTCCACAGTGCGGTTTTCAAGGAGCTTTCTTCCGCGTACAATAACGCTGTGGAATGAGCTTCCTTGTGCGGTGTTTCCGAGACGATACGGCATGGGTACCTTCAAAAAAAGCGCGTACACCTTCCTTAAAGGCCGGCAACGCTCTTGTGATTCCTCTGGTGTTGCAAGAGAATGTGGGCGGCGATGATCACTTAACACCGGAAGACCCGTACGCTCTTTTGTCCTCCTATTCTCTAAACAAAAAAAATCATTTTTGGGTCCATCAGGAGTCATGGATACCGCAATGTTAACCCAACAACCGAAAAATTTGAAGCAGCATTTGCAACACTGCTTATTAATAGCCTGTCTAGTGTCCATGCCCCTGGAGCTAATTATTGTGAAGTGGATGATTGTTACACTCTGCATGAAGTACTCATCACAGGCGGGGGCAGCAAAGTCCATAGAAATGTACATCTACAAAATATTCCAGATATCACATTCACACCTCTTGAAGAAAAAAACGACCCAAGAAAAGTTGGAGGGCTGCAATATGTTAGTGGATATTTTATTAAATGTGCTAAGGCAAAAGTCTTCAAGGGGTGTGATGAGTGCAAAAAAATTTTTATATCTGACGATGAGCCTGAGTATTTAAGATACAGGGAATATGCAAATAAAAAATGGCTTTGCAGTCCCACCAACTCTCTCTTAAATTGTACAGGATATAAACTATTTTATTTATTTAATTAAATTGCGTTACATGCGACTTAGTTACTAAACAAAATTGTAGTACTAAATAATTATCACATGCACCTCGTAATAAGGTATAGCAATGAACGACAGAGGGGCAGACATTCAAATATAATTTTCCTCTATGTATTCATTAATGGAATAGTAACATTTTTCCAAAAGTAACTTTTTCAAAGAGGTTATGAATTTTTTAATATTGGTTTCGGCTTTTAAGTGTTCTGGTAACTTATTATAAATTTTAACTGACATTGGGTAGGGACCGGAACTGTGTAATGTTAATTTAGAATTAGTTTGCATAAGATTATTTTTATAGCGAGGTGTGTTGTGCCGGGGCACGTCTATGATTTTAGTGTATAGATTTGGGTGTTTTCTTACAAACTTACATATTTCGAATATATATGTGCACGGTAAAGTAAGAAGATTTAGTTTTTGAAAATGAGGTTTGCAGCTTTCTCTTTGTTTAATATTTGCAAGCACACGAATACATTTTTTCTGTAAAATAAAGAGTTCGTGTGCATCTACACTGTTGCCCCACAGTATGACGCCGTAGTTTAGCCACGCTTGTGCGTAGGCGTGGTAGGCTGTTACTGTCGTTTTTAAATTTGTAGATTTCTTTAGTTCTCTTAAAGCGTATATAAATTCTGATAATTTTAATTTGTTTTTTTGTATATGTGATTTAAAATTCACATTAGAATCTATTTTTATACCCAGCAGAGAGAAATTTTGAACACATTCTAATTTTGTTTTATTATATGTGTATATATATAACTATATATATAACTATACAATGCTAAAAGAAAACTTGAAGCAAGAATATCTAAAGGAGCTTATCAAAACTGTTACCTTAATGACTGTAGATTTTTCTTTTATAGCATGTGTAATTCACAAAGAAAATTTAATAGATTTCTTAATTAAAATATCCTGCAGATTCTTCATATACAACTACTGTAAAGATTTCAATAAAATTTTAGTGAACAAGAGAGAGTGTGATGATGATACGGATTTGCATAAAATAAAGGCGAAGAAAATGTTTAATAAATATTTCAAAAAAACAAATAAACATTGATATCCAAAATTAACATTGTTTCATTTATTACTTTTCGGTGAACACTACAAATTAAAGCAAAATAATAAGTACCTAGCTATAGCTAGGTAGGCTGTTGGTATATATAAACGTATACCTGTATAGATGTTAGATGTAATTCCGGAATAAATCTTTAGAGGGCGACACTTACCGTTACTGGTTTAGATCGCGGAGGTAGACCTCTATTTCAGTTTTAATATAAGGTACTCTGTGATCGTAATATAGTCGTCCGGGTCGACTAGTACGTATCGAGGTCGCCTCTGTTTGTTCAGACTGTGGTCTAGAGGAGTGTAAGCACATGCCTCCCTCACCAAGATATTAGGGTGCTCGGCCACCTTATCAAAGTAGCGTCGCGATATCTCCTTGAAATGTTGAGCGATGGTCGGCAGCTCAAGATCGCGATGGAGATCTATGTTACGAACAAACCACGGCGCTCCGGTGGCCGTGCGCGTGAATATATTCTGAACCACTTGCAAACGCCGCAAGTGGCTCGGCGGCGCGTGGGCAAACACGATGCTTGCTTGGGTTACACCCGAGCCCGACATAAATGTATTTTACTCCTCTCGAAAAAAAAAAAAAACCTTGTGTCTGAGCGGTAAATCTTGACATGTCGCGCGGTTCCTTTGTAGTTTCTAATAAAGTTTAGTGATTTATTTATATAAAACTTTTATACATTGGCAAAAATATTAATTTGCAAATTGAATAATGGAATAATCTTCTCAAATTAGTGTATTGTCATTGGTCCTCTATAAATCTACAAAGTTTGAATGGCCGTTTAAAGTGGGTCAAAATCGCGTCTAAAGGAGTCAGTTACAAACATACATACAACAAATTTTTTTTCTATTGTTTAGTTGAATTTATAAAGCGTGTTTTTTAGTTTTTTGTTTTAGTCATTTATAGTGTATAGCCTTATTTTTAATTTTATATAACTTAAAAAAAAACATGTTTAAAAAAACCGACTATAAAAACTGAAAAGTATCAATTAACTAAAAATTTGATTTAATACACCTCTTACGCAAACCTATGTACCTTTAATATTAATTAAATAGTATTATTTTGTATGTGCTACCTATTGATATGTTTTAAGTCGGTGCCAAGCCCTAAACAAAATAAAACTAAATATTATAAACAGCTTCCTATAATTATTAAGGTTGTCTGGCCACGCGTGTCTGTCCGCTTAGGTTGTTTTGTTCTAGAATCTAGACGCAGCTATCCAGCTAAAAGTCACGCATGGCAAGTATAGGTACCTACTATTACATTTGGCTTGGCACCGACTTCAAAGCTATCAATATGTAGCACGTACAAATAATAGTATTTTATTAATATTAAAGGTATAGGTTTGCATAAGAGGTGTATTAAATTAAGTTTTAGTTATTTGATGCTTATCAGTTTTTGAAGTCAGTTTTTTAAATAGTTTTTTGTAGTTTCCTCGTTTTTTTATTTTTTACTTTTAAGTGTCAGTTAATAATAATAAAATATAATCATCTGAATGAAAATTCCTTAAAAATCCGTACACAAAAATCAATCAAAATCATCCAGGTAGACAAAAATGTTCATAAAATGAAAACTACTGGGCCAAACTATGTAAAATTTTTATGGGACCAAATGGCATCTATTCTGCATGGAACTAAGAAGAATTACGTAATTCTATATAATATATAAAAATGAATCCAATTTTCCCTTGGTCACGCCATCACGCGTTGAACACGCGCGAACAACTGGATTGATTTCGCTAATTCTTTTTTGTTGTGTTAGTTTTTATCAGGAGAAGGTTCATTAAGAATACTTCACCACCACATAAAATTATTTCTAATCTAACCTTTTACATTTTGGACAATAATATAAACTTTTTTAATGTAACCTTGGACATATACCTAATTGACAGAATGCGTGCTACAAACGTCGTAAAAGAGGGTGTACAAAAAACCGAATTTCGATTAAAACAGAAACTTCGGTCGGAGTTATTTTATTGATAAAATACTCGTTAATAATCAATTTATTATTTCCTACACAAGGATGTGAGAAAACTGAATTTCTTAGTAAAGAGCCATCACGCCTAATATTAAAAGTTCAATTAAATTAGCCATTTATAGTTTTTGAGAATTAGTCAATGTTTAGTTCGATTTCAATACCAAAGAAGAAATGATTACTCAGATCAGATGTTATTGCTTGTGAAAAACTTTACGGGTTGTTTTATAATGTTATCAATTGTTTTATGTACTCACTACGTATTATAAAACAAAGTCCTCTGTCGTGTCTGCGTGTCTGTCTGTTCGTGATAAAGTCAAAAACTATTGCACTGATTTTCATGCTCATAACACCAATAGATAGGATGATAGCGTGGTTCTCGAGGAAGGTAAGTTTTTGTATTTAACTTATACATTAACGAAGTTTGTTAGAGGTGTCGGAAAAAAGTAAGACGTTTGGGAGCTTTCAACGAAAACACTGTCTAAACCCTTTGAGATATTATATATAACAAGTTAATGTATGGTGGAATTGTATTTCTTATATAGTTCTACAGAATAGCCCGCGATGGCATATGTATATCTTCATGGCATCTTAATACTTTAATAAACGGTAGTTGAAGGGTATGATCAGTAAGATATACGTTTTCGTTTCATTTTTAACTAATTTAAATTAGATTACATTTACACATTTCGGATGGGTTTAGACTACATTATGCCCGAATACATATATTTTTTCTATTGACAGAACAGCGTCTGTCGGGTCAACTAGTCGGATCATAAATCTCAGTGTAATCGGTGTACATGCATAAAAATACCGATCAAATTGAGAACCTCCTCCTTTTTAAAAAGTTAAAAGTACTACCGCAGTTTCGGGAAAATAATGGCTTTCTATGGAAACTTCATTGCGTATTTGTGTATTCAGGGTTATTTTATGGGATATATTGTATATCGAGGGGCCGTATCATGTCTTCAAAACCTACGCCCTTGGTATGGCAAGTGCTCTGATTACAAAACACTAATATTAAGATTTGTGTCCTTGTTCTTTATGAAAGGCATTGACAATTAAATAGTGTAAATCATTATGAGTCTGTGGAATTAACTCGGCATATGGCTCGAATATCAGTTCTAGGAAGTATGGTCAGCAAGATAAACCCATCAAAGGCGGTTTAAATCAAGCTGGCCAGTAAGAATTGAATTTTATCTCGCTCTAAATTATCGTTCCAATTATTTTTTAAGCCTTAGGGTACACACTGAGCATAAAATCACAAATCGCAGCCATAGCCAGGAGCTGTTGAAAAAAATTATTTGGTTTTTTAAACAATCGTATTAGTGTTAGCCGAGCTCGTGTTATGGCCGAGCGCCCAATAATTACATTAACTGGGAGCGGATCACATTTAACTGGATTAACAGCGACAGACGCAAATACACGATTACTATCACTTAATTCACATCGTGCATCAAATTTGAAACTTTCAATGAAGAGTCATTTTTAACTTTGGCGCAGCGTGGTGAGATCGAGTCAGGTCTGTTTCTGATGTATTACGTACTCACTGTACATCGTATTTTGGACCGATCCATTAATTTCGATAAAAAAGGGCTTGTTCATAAGATCACGCAACAGAAGTATATCACTTCTGTACTACACTACATCATAGATCTCGGCTACATATCACTCGTGGCCATGTAGGCTGTAAAGCAAGCGAACCATTATGACTGTTTCCCGTATGCAAATCTAATTAAAGCCGTTGGCTATTGAATCAGTATTGGAGATGCCATTCTATAAGGCATGCGGTAATATACAGTACAATTTCAATTTCACAAAAAGCCGTGCTATGAAGACACCTGCAAGAAATCATATTATGTGTGCCGAATAGAGTCTTTTCAGGCTCTCCTACTCATCAGGTGTAGTCCCCAAATTATGGAAGGCGGCTTTAGTGCACCCCATCCCTAAGAAAGGTGAACGCTCGGATCCGTCCAACTACCGCCCTATTGCTATTACCTCCATTTTCTCCAAAGTAATGGAGTCAATCATCAACTGCCAGCTCTTGGGATACCTAGAGGAGCACCAGCTGATCAGCGACAACCAGTGCGGTTTCCGTTAGGGTCGCTCAGCTGGTGATCTTCTTGCATCCCTCACCCATAAATGGGTGCAAGCGGTTGAGTCTAAGGGAGAGGCGTTGGCGGTGAGTTTGGACATAGCGAAGGCCTTCGATCGGGTGTGGCAAAAAGCGCTTATAGCGAAACTGCCATCGTATGGGCTTCCCGGGAAATTGTGCAAATGGGTCACTAGCTTTTTGGCCGATCGTAGCAACAAGGTTTTTATCAACGGTGCATTCTCCGACTTAAAATCCATAAACCCGTAAGGCTGCGTGCTATCCCCTACACTGTTTCTTCTGCATATCAATGATATGCTGCAAATCAGCAGTATTCATTGCTATGCAGCACAGGGTATGCTTCCTACACCGGCCGTGCCAACATGTACCGGGATAGCGTCGACAAGAACCGGAACAATTTTTTGTCTGAAATCGGGACTATGCTTTGCAAAGTCTCGGAATGGGACCGACATAATTTAGTCCAATTCAACCACAAGAAGAAAAAAGTAAAACTAAAAAGTCTCCTTTTGTCGAATCTCCTCGATTCTAGATCACTCCTCTAAGTGCCACAGCCTGTATTGGCATGCTTGGTGTCGATATATCGAGCGACGTTCAGTTTTGTGGTCACTTGGAAGAGAAGACCAAACTGGTCTCTAAAAAGTTTGGTGTACTGTTCTCATCTCTGGGCGGGTGCTCCCCAGTAGAAGAACCTGGCTTCTTCCATTTGACCGCATACAACGTAGAGCGGATTAGCTTTTGCTTAGCCCTCACAACATATTCTAAGCTTAGGAAAATCACATTTATCTAATAGGAAACGCAACTGGAGAATATACGGGTTTCAGCTAGTTCACTATGTAGTTGACACTGAAATTAAAAATAGGTAGATAATTCACTTAATACACTTGCAGCAGTTTTTAATCACCAAATTAAACGAAGCAGGAGGTCCTCAATTCGTCGGTCTGCTTTTTTGTTTGTTACCTCAGAACTTTTGACTGGGTGAACCGAAATTGATAATTTTATTTTTATTTGGAAGCTGGTGTAGATTTGACAGAGAAAACCATAAAAGTCTTTATTTTGCTACAAGTATGTGCGCGACAAATTTACGAATAACTCAAAATCGCGCCAACCGATTTCGATAATTCTTTTTTATTGGAAAGTATATACTTCAAAGGCAGTTTGGTGAGAGTTTGGTTAGGTTCTGATTATGAATGCATGACAAAGTAACGGAACTCTTCAATTCTTTGGAGCAAATTAACGATACTAGGCCGAAACTTTTATATGCTGTCCGGATATTTGAGTCACCTACCGTCACATTGTTATGGTCAAGTAATTGTCCTAGTCAAATATGATGATCAATGGAACTCCTTACAGTAAGGGTGAGATCTGTGGCTTAATCTCTAATTGTCTTAAAATTGTAATACACTTACGTTCTTTGCCGCATTGTAAAATTTAGTAGATCTACACATATTTAGACAAATTATTAGTTAGTGTAGTTCAGATTCACTAAAACTCTAAAAATTAAAAAATAAATTAACAAAAAAAATAACCGACTTTAAGAACACGATTCCAAAACAATAGATATAATACGTACCAAAAAGTATAAAAATAATTGCGTATGTTTATC
Organism: Leptidea reali; assembly: GCA_949711725.1. Classification (NCBI taxonomy): domain Eukaryota; kingdom Metazoa; phylum Arthropoda; class Insecta; order Lepidoptera; family Pieridae; genus Leptidea; species Leptidea reali. The sequence continues at coordinate 4,060 of CATIXN010000207.1, read as the reverse complement.
CAATCTAATTAATTAATCTAATTGTAGTAACTAATATTGTTATTTTTGGAGACGCACTCCGTGTTGTATTCCGCTATTGGTTTTATGCGATTTATATTGGTTTCAATTTGCTTAGGTGTATGTATCAATATTTATAATAATATATGGAAATTATCTCGGCTAGTTCAAGGTTTGACTATTTCGAAAATAAAATATATAATATATACATATATATATATATATATATCGTGAATATTTTCTATTGGTAAAGTGATTTAATTTGATATTTGGCTTGATATAATTTGAACTTCGTCTCGTAATTGTTTTGGTGATAATAAATGTAGGTACATTAATCTGGCCATGATTAATTTCAGTAGTTGTGTCCAACAAAGTGCCCTAGAGTCTTCTTAAATTTTGAGTTAATTTATTTTTGCTCGCTATTGCTGATAAGGTAACTTCCTGGGTGGTTTCCATTTCAAATTGAATTATGTTTGCTTTTGTTGTTTAAGATTTTAATAATAAATTAAGGTGACTGTTTAATATTTTGTACTGGCTTTCTACGGTTTAAGATCGATAACTCGCTATATTTCTCAGTAAAGGTATAATCAAGTACTCCGAATAATGAATTAACCACTGAGCCCACCGCATTCAATAGACCGCGCCGGGTCCTTGACCGCACGTTGAAATGCTAATTATTCAGTAACAGCTGGTTATATAGTATTGCAGTTCATTGCAATCGTGATGTACTTGTAATAAGATAGTTTGACAGTGATTCAATTCGTTCATCTGAGCACAAGTTTTTTCTGAATTATTGGACAAATGCTGCTTGTTACAATGATTTGGAAATAATTATTCTTAAATCAGACCACCGAGGAGGCTGTATCTGCGTTTTATAAAAAAAAATTTCGTTGATTAAACAGCATATTCCTATGAGTTTAGTTAAAAGTTCACAATTTCCTCCTTGGTTTACACCTGCATTAATTCACATTTTTTAATAAGTGTTTGGATAAGGTGGAAAAAATACAAAAATATAGCTAACAAGAATATTTTTAATATCTACGGAGCAAGATTTAAAACTCAATCTAAAAAAAATTATAAAAAATACATCACAATAGTTGAGCATAATATTCGTGAAAATATAAATTACTTTTGGAGATTTATTAATAACCGAAAAACAGGCTCGCAAATACCTGACAGGATCATATATGATAATATTACTAAAAACCCCAGGAAATATGCCTTCTTTTTTCTAACTTCTTCCACTCTGTTTTCGAACCATCAAGCCAGAATAGCAGTCTTGATATAGGTAGATAATATTATACCCATGTCAAATAATGCGTCAGAAACAATTATTAATAATATTCAATTAAGTAGAGACGAGGTATTGAAACAACTACAATCACTGGATGTATCCAAAGGAGCTGGTTTAGATGGTATTAAGATTTAGAAAAAACAAAAATACGTATATTACCAAGGAGCTTTGCACATTAGCTAATTTTGTAAATTATTTTTCACTTGTACTTTCTTGTTTGTTTATTATATTTCACTTTTTACTTTCTTGTTTGATAGATAGACGTTACACTATTTCGCAACTTTCTATTTCGTCTAATTATTAGTACTTTATACTTTCAAGACAAGTTTAATTTAATTTAAATGTCACGGAGCACTGTGTTTTAAATTATAAGACAGCCGCCATTTGCGTTTAGAAAATATTAATGATAGTACGACGTTTACAAGTTTTAAAGGAATGTTTTTTTTTATTTCACTTTTATTTCCTATAGTATCTAATTTGCTGCTGCTGTTCTGTGTAGATAGGTTATTATTTTGCTGAGTATTGGTTATTTCTTCGAATGGTAGTAAAAATAACTTTACTACAGTAGTAAATCCAGTAACTGGACGTTTTAAGTTCCCATTTTTTGTTTTTAAAGTAGCGATTCTAATTATGTCATCGTTGCCTGGGTGAGTTTCCACTACTGGCCGTTTTCCGGCTGGCATAATATCGTCGTGGATTGTCATAGTGATTTATTTTTCTGTGCTCTTATGAAAACCATAGGCTCATTTGTGCGGACAGATTATTTGATTTTATTTTTATTATTATTAGATGATTTCAACAAAAACGGACCATAACGACACGAACTTTAGAAAATTCGAAATATTTTTAAATACTTTTGGCGTCATTGGATGCGTATAGCAAGCACATGTCATCTGCATACATAAATACTCGACATGTCTTAATCACATTAACTGAACTATTAACAAGCATTAAATAGCCCACTGGTCCATACTTCGAGCCAGTCGGTACTCCTAAGGTTACCTGACACTAGTCACCCACAGTCCCGTCAATACATGTGCGTATTGTTCGGTCTGACAGGTAATTACGGAACCAATTATTAGTCGGGCCCTCAATGCCACACTCTTTCATTGCCATTAATAAGACGTCTTTTTCCAGGGTGTAAAAGGCCATCTTATAATAATATATAAAGAGTGCCAAAATTCGTTTCCCGATGTTGATATCTTATTATAATTATAATTTTACTTATATTTTGCTATCAATACCCAAATATAACCAATATACATACCAATACACAATTAGATACTTATTATTATTAATATATAATATATGGACAATGTCTATTTCAAAGTCAAAGTCAAAGTTCTATAGTTGCGAGAAACATTCATAAGTAGAGTTGTTACAAATTTAAGAGCGGGCACATGTTCCGTCTTTACAGACATGCAAATATTTTTGTGGTTTCGCTTCACAATATTATCAAACCAACACAATCAATAATTACTGCTACATTTAATTTGACTAACGTAAAGCCTATTAAAAGACCCTACAATACACAATTACAATAATTAATGATTGATAATAATCATAAAGTTACAGCAAAAATTTAATAGTATAATGGAGCCAATTATTTGCGCTCTTACGATTATATTTATTTCCATTAAAATCACCTAAGATGTTTATTAGTTTACATAACATAGGGCATACATACAGATTTACAAATTATTATTAAATGCAGGATTTGACTCCAGCTATCATAATATTCTTTAATAATTCTGTTTCTTACATATAAGTTACAAGTTTTATTTCTGTTAAATTTCCTAATATAAAAATAGTTTAACTGTTATAAATGAAAAAATCAACAATACGTTATACTGCGCTGTTTGCCAAGCCCAATATCTTTACAAAAGAAATAGTTATGTCAGAGTAATAATATGTACCACGTAATACTGCGTTTATTTGTCACGAAATATTCTTGTCTTATTCTCATTTTATACAGAATATAACAGCTATACTTTGTATAATTGTGTAATTTAAGGCGTGCCATATTTACCAGTCCTGTTTTTCAAGTTCAAGTATTTTTATAAATCACTGATAAATAATTATGTTATGACATGTTATTATCGTCATTATATTGCATATTGTAGGGATCCATCATCCAACATTGATATGTAGAAGAAATAGTTTTCGAGTTACGCTTACTTTGATGAGCTTAAGGATTGAACAAGAACCGTCGACTACTACCTAAATGCTGCACCCAGTAGGAAAGTTGGTGTACCTCTTCTCCCTTGCTTTCAATAGCCGACACCCTACAAAATATCGCCAGCCGTTCAACCATGATAAAGCCGTACTAAAAGCATAGGCTTGTGTTTTATAATGGTGTCCTAGATTTTGGCTACCACGTAGTAAATATAAGCCTGTAGTTAGTTGGTTTCGAGCTGTCACCTTTTTTAGGGATCGGACGGACAATGGCTGACTTCCATACTTCTGTTACTATGTCTTTTCAGTACGAGTGTAAAGATAAATGCATTAAAATACCACAGATCTAAGAAGACCAGACGCAAGAAGCTAGTGCGGTACCTAGTTGGAGCGCAGCGGAGACCAATTCTAGATCTAAGAGGCTAGTATACAAGTTGTCTAGTTAACTAACTGTCATCAGGGTGCGCACATCTTAAAGGTTCACTCTGATATTTTTTCCCTAACGTGCCAGAAGTAGTATAACTTCAAAAAAATATGTACAATCCCATGAATATAGCAAATAATAAGAAAATAGTTCGTAATTATGATAAAATG
>CATIXN010000206.1:0-28864 GCA_949711725.1 Leptidea reali | reverse complement strand
CTGCTTTCACTAATTTGATACTTCATCTGATAGAATTGCTGTTAAGACTGTTGCTGTTGTGACTTTTGTCTATTTCTAGTGAGCTTTGAAACAGTAAATACAGAGCTAACTTTACAGTTAGCTCTGTATTTACTTTTACTTAATTTTTTTTTTATTTAAACAAAAGAAATCTTATTATTAAATATTTACAATACTATGACTACATAAAATTAAAACTATCATTCCGTGGAAGCGTACCAAGAATACTGGCAGCATTTCCGCGTTGGATAGCAAGGCTGATCCGTTGACCGAGATACCTATAACTATAATAGAAATAAGAATTATTTATTATTGCAGTCACATTTGTAAAATTAGTTTTAGGATTTATTGTATGAGACTCGCTCGATCCTGTAGAGAAACTGTGTAACCAATATAACAGGACTTTGTATTAGTTTAAGAAGTAACTGTTTTTCTATCATAAATAAATTTTTAAAAAATATTTCCAGTGCCAATGTATAACACATTACATGTTCTGATCGTTGTTTGTCAAAGTCAAATTTTATGAGTAGTTGACTCATATAGTCAACAGTTAAAAAAAGTAAATGAATTAAATAACATTGTTTGAACAAAGTCTTTTGAGGTTCTTTTGAGAATAGTCACTATAAATATTTCTTTTAAATTACTGAATTTACCATATTATTTTCGGAAAAAGTTAAGCTCGTGTTAAGAACATAAAATGATTATCCTTATGAGGATAAGTACAGGTTGATGTTAGAGCGTGTCCAAAACAAATTCGTTAGGCACCAAGTCAGGTCAAGTCAGGCTTCAAGTTATATGGAGTATACCCATTTTACCCACTCATGTACCCGACACTGTTCGTGCTGGGTATGGTAGGATATACTGAGTTGAGCGTCCGTAGGTATTTTTTTCTAGCAGCGTATGAGGTGAAGTTGTTGCGCGGGAAGGAGCACAAACCGGGAGTTCTGTGCTGCTTGAGTCTCAGTGTGCCGGACCGGTACGTGTGGAGGCGCCTCCATCCGCCACTACTATCCATTCCGATGGCGAGAACAAATGTGTCGGCAAAGTCGCCTTTGACTAGAGCTCTTCGCCATATAAATGAACTCCACAACAAAGTGGACATTTTTAGGTGTACGTGGAGTGAACTCGCAAGAGTATTGTTATATGTAGTATTTTATGATAAATAGTTGTACGTTCAAGTTTTAGTATTTTCTGTTGTGATGTATTTTTGCTAATGTAATGTTGGTTTATTAATTTTTGCTATTGTATGATTAGTTTTAGATTGATTTGTTTGTTGTTTGTATAAATGTTATTCTTGTGTTTGTAACTGTCGCATTAGGTAATACCTGTAATGATAGTTGCTGTGTGTGGTAAATAAATAAATAAATATCAAAAGACTCAACGGCCACTCTTTTCAATCAAATAGAGTTTTTTACAATTACTGTAATATACATAACAAATAAGTTTGTAAGGTGCTGTATCCAATATATGAGTCGTGTTTAAATATTATAAATTATTCCATAAAAGTAATAAAGAATTAGATGATATGATAAAGATAAAATTATTCCATTTTTTAAATTGCAAAAATAAGATTATTGTTGTATCAAGCGTTTTGATTTGATTTGATTTATTGCAATGGAATCTTAGCAAATTACAAAATATACCCATCAGAATACCCATGGGTTAGTCAAGACAAAAACAAAATTATGTAAAAACAGCTTTTAATAACTCAGAGAGAAAATATGTGAACTTAAAGCACAAATAAATACTTTAACTTACGCTTAACGTCAAAACATCTGCATCTCATTTGTAAAATCAGATTTTCCGCTACTATGCAAATTCGTGCACGTGAAATATTTTATAAATAGGAAAGCAAGCCCCGTTTCTCTGAAAGAGATGCAAATCAAAGTTATTAAAGTTATTTTCTGTTTACTTTATTCAACATGCTTCGATGCGTCTATATCTATAATAACTTAGTCTGGCCATAAATACTGTTACAATTAAAAATAAACAAAATATTACATTTGAATTTGGAATCTGTCATTTTTATAATATGATTGTTTATTGAGATTTCTAATTTTGGCGCCATTACATTGTACAATAGTTTGCGATATCGAAAGGTAATCAAGTGTATAAAGATACCATTTTTGAGAAGGTAATGAAGCCCCTTAACAACACCCTGTTCAATAACCAAGAATGGTCCCTAGGGCAAGCTCTGTCAACGCAGTCTTGGTTGGAAAAGAAAGTTTTAGACTTCATCAGAGCTGAAACTGGCCGTCGTCTAATCCCGATCTTAATCCGCTGGATTATTATTTATGGTTAGTTCTTGAGGGTACGGCTTGCTCTTAACGCCATGACAATTTGGAGTCCCTATTACATTCCGTACAATTGCAGTGAAGAATTTTCCCATGGAAAGAGTGCGTGCTTCTATTGATAACTGGCCTCAACATTTAAAGGACTGTATTGCAGCCAATGGAGACCACTTCGAATATGCTTTTTATATTTTAATCTTTTTATATTTATTTATTGAACTTATACACTGTAAAAGTAATAAATGCTATTTGCAATAGAAAATTTTGTTAATTCTTTGTTTCAGTATTTACGGCAAGACTAGGTATATACTAGCTGACCCGACAGAAGGTGTTCTGACAATAAAAAAAATGATGTACCTATATTCAGGAATAATGTTGTGTAAAGCCATTTGAAATGAATGATTTTATAATATGTAGTTATAAAATGATAAGGATTAATATAGGATTTGTATAAACAGCTTCTACATTACCGCGTTATATTTGCCAATTTTTAGAGTATTAATTTATGTTATTCCTAAGAAATAGATAACTGTACTGAAACTTTTGCTGACTTTTTTGTAGAACTATATAAGATACAGAATTCCACCATACAATATTTTGTTATATTTCAATGGGCTTATACCGGCTTATGCAGCGTTTACGTTGAAAGGCTTATTATTTTCCGACACCTCCAAGAAATATCCTTAATATCAATAAAAACTTAAGAAATTGTATACCTTCCTAGACACGAACACGCTACCACTACTACTACGTTGGTGAAAACAACATGAAAATCGGTGCAATAATTTTTGAGTTTATCGCGGACAAACAGACAGACGCGGTAGAGGACTTTGTTTTGTTATATGTAGTGATTACCCTTGATGGACTCGTTTGAACTTAACAATAATTTAATCAAATTAATTTATAAATGATAAACATTTTGAAGAAATAAAATAACTGCATAGCAATAAAATAAACTTAAAAGTTAAGTCTCATTGCCCAGTAATTTCATAAGCTACGGCGCCCTTCAGACTGAAATGCAATAATGCTTACACATTACTGCTTCACGGCAGAAATAGGCACCGTTGTGGTGGTACCCATAATCTAGCCGGCATCCTGTGCAAAGGAGCCTCCCACTGGTAAAACTTACATGTTTTATAAGAAAAATCTTAACCTCTTATGTTATAAGACGGCAGTCGTAATCTTAGCTCTTCTCAAAGTTGAGTTATTTTTATTGTATGCTTTGTTCAACTCTCAGGTGGTGGCTTTATCTACAGGCCCTACTTAACAGTTGATAACCTTCTCAACCACAATATTTCCATACTCGTATTAGGAAATCAACATGAGATGTTACTCTTGCAAATCTAAACAATTTGTTATGTTTTTTTAAAGTGATAACCCTCACTGCTGGGATTAATTACATAAATAAAACTGAAATCAAAATTTTATGACATACAATTCTTTACATACTGGGTAGTTTTTGGGGCGTAAACAATACAATAGGGTAGAGCGGGGTCTCTAGAGCCATGGGGTTGCGTGATTATATTTAACGAAAGAAAATAACTCCTTTAACCCACCGGCTCAACAGACCCCGTGACGTGGCTCAGTTGACCCCATTGGTGGCTTCTGACTTTTGAGATAGTTTTCTTAAATTAAGTCTCTAAAAATAAGTTATCTATGTAGTTTTTTGATGGCAATGTAGGGGCAAATAAACCAATAAGGTAGCTGAAAAGAAACAAGTTCTTATTTCTTCATTATGTGGGAGCTATTCTTTATTAAACAAAATCCTTTTTTTTTATGGAATAGGAGGACAAACGAGCGTACGAGTCACCTGGTGTTAAGTGATCACCGCCGCCCACATTCTCTTGCAACACCAGAGGAATCACAAGAGCGTTGCCGGCCTTTAAGGAAGGTGTACGTGCTTTTTTTTAAGGTACCCATGTCGTATCGTCCCGGAAACACCGCACAAGGAAGCTCATTCCACAGCGTTGTAGTAGGCGGAAGAAAGCTCCTTGACAACCGCACTGTGGAGGAACCACACATCCAGATGGTGGGGTTGAAATCCTAACTTGTGGCGTGTCGTGCAAAGGTGGAAGAGTGGTCCAAGAGACCCCACTCCGCCCTACATAATAGAAAGAATAAGAATGTTTTGGTGAAATCAAATCGGGAGCCAAATGAGAAATTAGATAAGAGTAAAAATACGAAATAAATCGTTTCTAAGAAAATTATATTAATCACAATAAATCTATGTGTACATTTCGTCATATTCATGCTTTAAAAAAATTACTATGTTTTGTATTATTTATATTATAAACAATGAATATACCTAATATGAGTACCGCAAAGTTTATAAGCAATAAATAGCACACAGAAAGCCCAGCCGAGTAACAGTTGCTCGTTCATCACTCACTTTAGTACTGGCTACAGAGTTACATAAAATTTATGAACGATGCGTGACTTGAACCCGCGACCTTTCGCGTTCCATGAGAGCGCTCTTCCACTGAGCCAACCACTCGAGCGTCGTAAAGTTCAATGATGCCTACGATTTGTGACTATCGTTTTCATTAATTTGTGTGTAGGTAATCATTATTAATAGTATAAACTAATCAATACCCACATTAATACACTAAAATTGTAAATTTTAATAATTTCCAATTAATATTTTTTTTACTATAGCTAGTAAGTGTGCTATTTAAAATTTCTTAAATAATAATGTAAGTGTCTACATTAGCAAACTAATATTTATTCCAAGATAATTATTTGGAATGTCTTATTTCCACCGTAGCTATAATATTATTTTATGTAATTTACCTTCCCAGGTAAGCTTTCTATACAATAGAGGCAACGGTCTCGCTCGTAAAAGCAAAAAGATCTTCCCTTATCAAAATTATTCCTCGTGATTCCTTTATAGAACCGTTGTTAAATGTTGTGATAAGGTAGAAAGTCCCAGAGCTATTCTCAAACTGGACCATGGATATCAACGGAATCACGTACTCAGCGAGACATAGCGTAACCCATTTTAAACTGGAATGGATTGCACGTCGTGGCCTGCAGGTCCGTTGAAACATTGCCCAGTTACAAATTTGATTTTGTAAGCCTACCTATGATATACAAAACAATCTCTATAAGTCGAACATAAAGAAAGACGCTTAAAAATTCGAGTTATGGAGAATTTCGACTTAGACGGATTTTGATTCGACATAAAGAGGTTGAAATTCATTTTTATAAATATTTATTTATTATAAACCAAAACAAAATAAAATTAAAAACCTGACACCAAGCAAATAAACACGTGTTAATGTGAGACATAAATTTATGGTGATTCTATTAATTGTATACTCCTAAATTACTTTATTAAAAAACAATTGTGTACTTACAGTGTCAGAGAATTCTTAAAGTCAGTAACTTTTTTTTTAATGAAACATAAGGATGAGACGAGCAGGACGTTCAGTTGGTGCTAACTGATACGTCCTGCTAATAACAATACAGTGCCACTCAACATTATTGAAAAACCCAAAAACAAACTACAACAGATTGCGCTCGTCACCTTGAGACATAAGATGTTAAGTCTCATTTGCCCATTTATTTCACGATACTACGATTGAGACGAGGAGCGAGATAATAAGATGTATGAACTTTACGTCACTCGGACATTTGGCTCACTTGGAAGCGCTCGCGCGGAACGCGAGAGTTCGCGGGTTCTTGTCCCGCATCGTGCATAAATTTTGTTTTCAAATTTTATTTGTGATTAATCCCAGAAGGGAACATTATCACTTTAAACCATAACAAATTGTTCATTCTTATAGTATATTAGTATAATAATTACACATCATTTTTGAAAATGGTTGCGGTAAACATAACATTCACAAATTCAAATTCACTTATTGAAAGTCAAAAAGACTACCACCCATTCCAAAGTGAATGCCTCAGGCCTGAGAAGAATGGGCGCAACAAACTCAGCTCGCTTTTTTTTTTTTCATCAAACATGCAAGTGTTTTGTGGGAGTTTTCTTTGCACAGGATACCGGCTAGATTATGGGTACCACAACGGCGCCTATTTCTGCCGTGAAGCAGTAATGTGTAAATATAACTGTGTTTCGGTCTGTAGGGCGCCGCAACTAATGAAATTACTGGGCAAATGGGACTTAACAACTTTTGTCTCAAGATGACCAGCGCAATTATAGTGCCGCTCAGAATTTTTGTGTTTTTCAAGAATCCTGAGCGGCACTGTATTGTAATGGGCAGGGCGTATCAATTAACATCAGCTAAACGTCCTGCTCGTCTCGTCCCTTATTTTCATAAAAAAAGGTGTTGATGTGGAAGCTTCTTGTTAATTTTCCAAGTTAGACTTAATGGCAAAGTAACACAAGAACTTTCATGCAGGCCCAGATGAAAACATCTAACTCAAGAGGCAACGCGACCTGAATGCAAAATACATTGAGTAAGTTGCTTTAATTAGCGTTCAATATTAGTAATTTAAGACACGGTTATAATTTAACTCGTGGCTTTGTTGATTTTTTTAAGTGAAAGAAGTCTGTTTTATTTCATTTTAGTTTTAAATAAAGTTATAATTATAAAGACGACGACGAAGACGAAAGGATGCCGGCTAGATTATGGGTACCACAACGGCGCCTATTTCTGCCGTGAAGCAGTAATGTGTAATCATTATTGTGTTTCGGTCTGTAGGGCGCCGTAGCTAGCGAAATTACTGGGCATATGAGACTTACCATCATATGTCTCAAGGTGACGAGCACAAAAATTGTAGTACCGCTCAGAATTTTTGGGTTTATCAAAGAATCCTGAACGGCACATTTTTTTTAATTTATCATAATAAGATGTAATTTTTTAAATTTATACCCAGTTTAATTGTAAGGCCTTACATATTTATTGGTTTAAGCAAATTGATTATTCTATCCCATTGCTGTTGCTTGAAATATATGTTAGTAAGACAACTATTAGAAATAAACATATTTCGTATTTTAGAATTGATCAATTTTCATCGAAGATAATACACAGGGTTTTTGTGGGCCAAAAACCCGAACTTACAATAATCAGTCTCATTAATATGAAAATGCGTTCGTCTAAGTATTTTTTTATGAAAATAAGGGACGAGGCGAGAAGCACGTTCAGCTGATGGTAGTTGATACGCTCTACCCATTATAATTCAGTGCCGCTCAGGATTCTTGTAAATCACAGAAACTCTGAGCGGCACTACAATTGCGCTCGTCACCTTGAGATATGAGATGTTTAGTCTCATTTGCCCAGTAATCTCATTGCTCTATTGAGAGAAGCCCCTTCTGCCATACACGATAAAAGGCCTTCGCTATATGCAGGCTAACTGCCGGGCCTTCCCCTTTCTTTCAATAGCCGAAGACCATCTTTGTGTTAGGTGTACCAGAAGATCGCCTGCCGACCGACCATGGCGAAAGCCGTACGGTCGGTCAGCTTGTGACCTTCTAGGTATAGCGCCATCTCTTGCGGTTAAAATTATGCTCTCCATTATTTTGGAGAGCAGAGAGAGAGGTAATAGCAAAATACTCTTCTTAGTAATACTTTCCTTTCTTTGGATCGGATGGACAAGGGCTCACTTCCATGAGTCAGCCTTTTGTATATGAGTGCCGGAATAAACGCGTTAGCACCGGCGTCAACATAGGGGCACACGTTCTAAGCACGATTTGAGAAATGACACTCGGCCAGCTCGACTTCCTGACGTCCAACAAAAGCAGAGCTCGCCGAACAGTTTTCTGTCTGAACTGTACTTCAGGCATAGAGCTCTGCCACCGCGAATTCGCACGGGCGATTTGCCGCTTAAAGAATCTGGAGGCACGGTTATATTTCCTCTTTAGAACTTTGAAGTTCGGATCCTTTAAGCCCAGCGCCGCAACCTAAGTTTGATACGCCTGTTTCCTTATGTCAGATGCTGCTTTGACTGACGCATCGAACCAGGGCTGTGATCTGCCACCGATCGGTACTACAGAGCTTGGTATAAGTATATCCATGCCCTGTAGTATCACATTGGCTCCTGCAACGTCACAGACACTGGGATATACCGAAGGGAAAAAAACCTTGCCCCAAGGGTAGGATGTAAAAAAGGAACGCATCCTATCGCAATCTGCTGACTTGTAGGGCTAAGCGCTGGTGGTCTGCGGCGTGGGCGTTGGATAGGCACTATATTCCTCACCAGGCAATGGTCGGACGTTCCAAGAGGGGTGTCGACAGAGACCTGGTAACTATCAGGATGTGTAGTCAGCAGAAGATCCAATAAGTATGGCGTGTGACTGTCCTCCGGGAGCCGCATACCCCAGCACGAGGAAAAATAATTTGATCAATGGGGAGGGGGAGAGGTTATATATTTGCACTAGGCCATTATTCAACGCCGGTATTCTGTGCGAATGTGGTAAGTAGCCCGGACGAGACTAGCCCGATTGTGCTGACGTCATAAGGGGGCACGCTGCCCTGACTCTCCCACTTTTAAACAGCCCTTAGTCGCCTTTTACGACACCCTCGGACCTGGGACTCCCCTATTCTTTCTGCGCTCAGGGAAGGCACAGAGCAAAATACCCATAATCTAGCCGGTATCCTGTGCGAAGGTGCCTCCCACTGATACAAGTGAAGTATTTACACCGAATGAATCTCATTAGTTCAGTATCATTTTATATCTGGGCGCACTCTGTATTTTCTAGTGATTATAATGTTATAAATATATAATATAGAATTCACTGGAATCAAGTCATAAAGGCCTATGCCACATTTGGAATACACACAGTTAATATCTACAAATATCAATAATAAAAAGTAGCATTAAAACCCCGAAGACTTCGCAAGTCTTGATACTATATTTCTTCTTCGCATGCCTCTCTGACTAGCGAAGGTTGGTCAGCTTTGTAAATTCAACTTTTTTCTTCACAAGGCGAAATATGCTGCTAAAAGATGCTGCGCAGGAAAGACTATTTATTCGACTTACGCCTCTTCTTCCGGCAACTTTTCCCATCATGATGCGTTGTAGGAGTTCATACCACGTGCTCCAAATATGCGACTTTCCTCATCTTGATAGTTTGCATGAGTTCGCGTTTTTGATTGACGCGGTGCAGAACTTCCACATTTGTGACCTTGTAAGTTCACCTTATGGCCAAGGCACGTCTATATGCCCACATTTCGAAAGCTTCTATACGTTTCCTGAGGTCTTCTTTAATATTCCACGCCTAACATCCGTATAGAAGTATGGGCCAGATGATTACAGTGCTGCAACAGAAAATAATGAGATGAATAGTAATAATAATGTGGCAAAAACATCGAATTTTCTTTCAACATCTGTGAGAAAACAAATTAAACAAAACTTTTTTAAGATTTTTTTTGTTCAATAGTAATATGATGACTTATATTCTAATCTTAAATTTAAAACTACCAATTATAATGATACTAACAGTGGATGATACTCTGGTTCAGGATTGTGTACGACGGTTAAATTATTAATAATATTTTTTCAAGACTGTTAAAATACTTGAATTTAACTTTTATTATTTTCGTGGATATCCATGATTTATTATCTAAACAATTTGTTATTTTTTTAAGTGATAATCCTCTCTTCTGGGATAAATAATGCAATTTAAATTTGACAACCAAATTTATGAATGAAGCGGGACTCGAACCCGCGACAGCTCTTACCACTGAGCCAACCGTTCGAATGACGTATCGTTGATAAATCTTGTATGTCTTCTTCAACTTTCAGGTTATGGCATCTTCGCGGTCGCGGGCTCGATTCCCGCATCGTTTCTAAATTTTGTTTTCAAATTTAAATTGTATGATTTATATTCTCTATCTTACTGTATAATATTATATCGGTATCCTCTGTATACATTTATAATTATATGTTTAATATCTGTTTTATAACTTACACTTTTCTATAATTTTTTATCCCTTTTTAATTTCTTTTTAACTAATTAAATGTTTTCTGATCACCAAATCCACCATCTTAATAAGCTTATTAATATTTGCCCCAAAGATATTTTGATATTGCAAAATTTACTGGTAGCCTGAAAGTAATTATGCTATTTCAGAAATCTGAAACCTGGTTTGTATAACAAACTGGAGCAATTTCCTTAATAAGACTAATTCAAATTCAAATTCAAATATTTTTATTCAAAATAGGATGTGAAATCACTTATTGAAAGTCAAAACAAACTACCACCCATTCCAAAGTGAATGCCTCAGGCCTGAGAAGAATGGGCGCAACAAAATCAGCGGGCTTTTTTTTTCATCAAAAATATGTTTTACAATTAAAGTAACATTTACAAAGTAACATTGTACAATTAAACTTATTATTTAATAGCCTGAGGGCGGTCGCTCCATTCCCAATCTGTGGTATCATTCAGAAAGTCATTTATGTTATAGTAACCTTTACCACACAAACGTTTTTTAACAATTCTTTTGAATAACGTAACACCTTTGTTTTGAACAATTTCTGGGATCTTGTTGTAAAAGCATATACATCGCCCCACAAAAGACTTACTAACTCGACTAGGCCGAGTAGTAGGCATCATCAGTTTATGTCTGTTACTGGTGTTAACATTATGGTTATGACAGTTTCTGGCAAATTCACTTATGTGCCTATGAACATACATTACATTATCAAGAATATATTGAGAAGCAACAGTCAAGATGTTAATTTCTTTGAATTTTGCTCTCAATGATTCTCTAGGACCTAGGTTATAAATAGCGCGAATAGCCCTCTTCTGCAGCACAAATATTGTATTAATATCAGCAGCGTTGCCCCATAGCAATATACCATAGGACATAATACTATGGAAATAACTAAAGTATACTAGTCGCGCCGTATCTATGTCAGTTAATTGTCTAATTTTTTTAACCGCGTATGCTGCAGAACTAAGTCTGTTCGCCAATCCTTCAATATGAGGGCCCCATTGTAATTTGGAATCTAGAGATATGCCAAGAAATATAGCAGATTCCACCGGTTCTATCACCTCTCCGTTTAGCAAAACATTTGCATTTACATTTTTGACATTTGGTACGGTAAATTTAATGAATTTAGTTTTCTTGCTATTTAACAATAGGTTATTAGCGCTAAACCAGTACACGATGTCAGATAAAATATCTTTCACTTCGTCATACATAGCTTGGATTCTTTTCACTTTGAAAATCAGTGAAGTGTCGCCCGCAAACAATACTACCTTATGTTTTTTCTCTATAAGATTAGGAAGATCATTTATATAGATAAGGAAGAGGAACGGTCCAAGAATAGACCCTTGTGGTACCTCCTTACTGAGAGGAGTCCCAGGAGATCTCCTGCCATTCACGTCGACCCTCTGAATTCTATTGTTTAGATATGAAGTCAGAAGATCGAGCGAAGTTCCTTTTATGCCATAGTGGTATAGCTTCCTGACCAGCGTTAAATGTTGAACACAATCAAAAGCCTTAGATAAATCACAGAAGATGCCAAGTGCATTCTGCGATTCCTCCCAGGCATCAAATATATTCTTGATCTGCTCAACATCTGCATCCGTTGTTGAACGTCCCCTTTGCATGAATTTACTGAAAATTCACGAAACTCATTAGGTTTAATAATTTTACCTGTACATTTATAATTATTATAAATAAATGGAACACCATTGAAGACGTTGAATAATAATGAATCACACTTTTACCAGTGGGAGGCTCCTTTGCACAGGATGCCGGATAGATTATGGGTACCACAACGGTGCCTATTTCTGCCGTGAAGCAGTAATGTGTAAGCATTACTGTGTTTCGGTTAGAACGGCGCCGTAGCTAGTGAAATTACTGGGCAAATGAGACTTGACATCTTATGTCTGAAGGTGACGAGCGCAGTTGTAGTTCCGCTTAGAATTTGGGGGTATTTAAAGAATCCTGAGCAGTACTGCATTAAAATGGGCAGGGCGTATCAATAACCATCAGCTGAACGTCCAACTCGTCTCGACCCTTATTTTCATCAAAAAAAAACTATTCCTATTTGATTTGGATCATATCAATTACATGATTACTGAACTCACAAATTGTATTAAAATAATATTACTTATAGAAGACTGTTTGGTATTCCGTGTACTGATACTTAAATCCTAAAATATAAGATCACCAAAGTTTAACAAAATAAAAAGATAATTACTTTTATGATTTTAATCAGTCACATAATGATAACTTAACAGATGGGTATGATATTTGGAACACGGATTAAATATTGAGTTTATAATTCAATCTATTTTGAACTTTTTTTATTTCTTATTTTGTTTTTATTGTAGCGATAGTATTAGTTCAAGTTTTAGAAGTAATTATGGGTATTTTTTGTAATTTTTATATTCACCATAATTGTCCTATTTAGAATTTCTAATTGTAACAATCAAAATTGGATTGTATATGATGAGGTGTGCTTTAATAAATAAATAAACTCGAAGCATGCACTTCCTAAGCAGAGGGTGGTAGTATATAATAGTGACTGTTGTCGTAACGAAAAAGGGCATATCTAACATTTTCCTCGAAATCTGCGTGTATTTTTTTTATAATTTTACAGACACGGTAAACAAAAGTACCATAAGCTCAAAAGGCACAACTGACCTATTTTTGCTATGATAGTACGTAAAAAGAGCATATCTAACTTACAGTTATACATAGTCAAACTTACGATGGCTATATTGGACTATACAATATATTATGATTCACTTCAGCAAAATACGAAATGAAGCAAATCCGGTGTCAAGGGTGTGAGCCTGTATGGATTATTTACGACGCTCCTGCTTGCCCGGAAAATACCGGCTTTGATTAAACTCTTTACAGTTCTCAGGGCTCAGTTTACTTTTATCCAGTTTACTCGTGAGATAAAATCTACGTTTTATATGAACGAACCCTGTCTCGTCA
Organism: Leptidea reali; assembly: GCA_949711725.1. Classification (NCBI taxonomy): domain Eukaryota; kingdom Metazoa; phylum Arthropoda; class Insecta; order Lepidoptera; family Pieridae; genus Leptidea; species Leptidea reali. The sequence continues at coordinate 15,693 of CATIXN010000206.1, read as the reverse complement.
CGTTATTTTATGTCATAAGAGTAGGACTTCACTTGAATAACTGTCGTACGCCTTAGGGAAACTATTTTTGTTGAATTTTTGTTTTTCTTAATTTTGAGATAGTTATATGTCTTATCATTTTGAGATACTTATAGCACGGACGAGTAAAAAAAGAAGGGCTCCGCACCGTGATATTAGTAAGTGAAGCACCGTTATGCTAGTGTGTGTTCGGTGACGGAGGATATTAGCTACACAATTTTTTCTCCCTTAAATAATCATATATGGCCACAAATACTTATAAAGTATCGTTTTTACACTTTTTCACAACGCACGACGGCATTTTTACAACATTTTATTGAGACTATTATGTGTGGCGGTCTTCCACAGTGCGGTTTTCAAGGAGCTTTCTTCCACGTACTACAAAGCTGTGGAATGAGCTTCCTTGTGCGGTGTTTCCGGGACGATACGACATGGGTACCTTCAAAAAAAGCGCGTACACCTTCCTTAAAGGCCGGCAACGCTCCTGTGATTCCTCTGGTGTTGCAAGAGATTGTGGGCGGCGGTGATCACTTAACAACAGGTGACCCGTACGCACGTTGTCCTCCTATTCCATAAAAAAAAAAGACGTAAACTCACCTGTCTCAGACGATGACAATTCTCATAATGGCCGCCTATCGGCCTGTAGTAGTGTAAATGTGTGCGTGGGGCTATGTATTTACACGTTAATCGGCTTTTATTTGTGCTACACTGTTATGTAAGGTGAAACGAAGTTGACAATTAACAAAACTAGTTTTTTTATTAAAAAGAGCTAATAATTGGAGAGATTAAATGAAAAACAAGCAAGGTGTGAACGTGTGTGTCATCTTAATAACGCTAGAAAACAAACACATCTTTAGCCACTCCCAAAAATTTAAGAGGCGTTTATTCTCTAGAAAGGCCTGACCTTTTTATTCAGATTTCCACCTATTTCATTTTTTTTAGAATTATTTAGGCAGTGTTAGATTAACTTTGTAAGAGGACTGCCACATCTACTTGTCGAGTATTTTTTGGAACAGTGCTAAAATACCAACAGTAACGGGGTATACACTATAGCACCAAATTCTTTCTAGTTGTAATGAACCTATAATTTTAAGACAGAAAGAAAAATTTATTCCATGCCACACACATAAAAATAAAATCGAAATACTTAATATATATATTCTTAATCCTAACTTAACTAAATATGCTGTGTGGCAAAAGAAAAGGCCGATGCACAGCTTGTGCTGTAAACCAATACTGGCTGCAGCGCTGATTTTCAGCATCTACCTGGTTAACAGTCAGAGTGCCAGTAAACAATAAAATTTAAAAAAGAAAATAAACACATTTACACAATTACATGTCTGCCATCTTTCATATAAAAATAATTTTGTAAACATATTAGATATTACATAAAATACTATAAATGTGATAGAAGAGAAAATATATATTTACATTAAAGGATTGTACATTGTCTCTGCGACTAAAGTTGGTTCTTTTACTCGGTATATATAAGTTTTTTATAGGATTGTTTAAATACAAATACTGTTTTAATATTTTAGACAATACTAAATTAATAGTATTGTTGATCAATAAAAAAATACCGATTCTTAAAAGGACTTTGGTAATAAAATAGTTCATTTTAAGCAGAATTCAATTTGCCATAAAATATTTATAAGCCATTTGCGCCGATGGCGACACTGCAGGTCATGTAAGAAAAATGAAAAACTGCTTTTATAAATCCAACTCATTTGAAATGGCTCCCACACAAAACTACGATTATTTTTTAAGGGGATATAATTCCAATTATAAAGATTCAAAGTTATAAAACTGAAATTCCAATAAAAAAATACTCTATTCCTCTATTAAAAGCAAATATATATAAAAATGTTTATTTTTGATGTCAGATTGGGATGAAAGTGTACACTCGTTCTTCTCTGCTGAAGAGAAGAAATGCAAAGAAGAAAATATAATATGTATCAGTCGACCAACTGGTTGCTCTTTAAGACTAATTTACCAATTTGGTTATTCATATTGAATTATTTGAATCCCAGACTATATTACAATCAGTGAATCAGCGAAGCAAGAACAATTAAACTTTCATAATATAATCCAAATTCAAACTGTTTAATGAATGGATCAGTTTGAAACTTTGCTAAAACTATTTGTAGTTCGGAGAAAAAGTCTTTTCGCTTATCTTTAAAGTAAGCTATTTGATTGTACTATTAGCTTGTATTGATTTTTTTTATGACAATAAGCGACAAGACGAGCAGGACGTTCAGCTGATGAGCCTTGCCCATTACAATGCAATGCCGCTCAGGATTCTTGAAAAATCCCAAAAATTCTGAGCGGCACTACAATTGCGCTCCAATTCACAATAGCCGGGAAAGAGTGGCAAATAATGGAAAAAGACAGAGACGCGAGGAAAAAGTTGGAGGAGGCCTTAGTAAGTAAGTAGCACGTACTAACATATAGATAACTATATCTGAAATGCATATATATTGAAGATATTAAATAATAATAATAATTATTATATATATATATATATATATATATATATATATATATATATACTTCAGCCATATACAACCTAGTTATAATAAGTACTACAACTTATGTCCTGAAGCAACTTGTTATAAAACTTGGATCCACCGAGAAGTTATTAATTATACGTTTAAATGTGCTTTGATTGCACAAACTTTTGAATTTTTCCTGAGAGAAGTTTACATTAATTTATTTTAAAAAGATTTTTCTCCGTTTGATTTGTCGGTTCATTAGAAGGTTATAATTAAATAGTGCTTGACTGTGTAAACTGAACGGGAAATATTACGGTATTATCATCTGTGTTTTATATGCAAGGATACTCGAATATATCTGCTCTAAGGTAATGAGATAATGGGTACCACAACGGCACCTTTTTCTGTCATGAAGCAGTAATGTGTAAGCATTACTTTGTTTCGGTCTGAAGGGCTGCCGTAGCTAGTGAAATTACCGGGCAAATGACACTAAACATCTTATGTCTCAAGGTGACGAGCGCAGTTGTAGTGCCGCTCAAAGGTTTTGGATCTTTCAAGAATTCTTAGCGGCACTGCATTGTAATGGGCAGGATGTCTCGTCCCTTATTGTCATAAAAAAATGACTACGAAGCTACTATGGGTTGCTTTTATGTTTTGTCTCATTAAAATGTTTATTTACATAGAACTTTATTTAAAATAAGTATTAAATTTTTCTTCTGGCAAGAGTATTCTAGCAAGGTAGGCACTGTAGATCTAACTAGTCGTAGTTGCGCTTTAGACCGACAGTACTAGGTTTTGAGGTCTAAGTATTGAAACATTGCTTGTGGTGCCAGTTCAACCATATCAGTGTTATAGTTAATAAATCATTGTATTTGTTGGATACAATTAATAATTGTGACGGTAATCATGACCATCATGTTCACGAAGCATTCTAACACAAACAATGAGTTCAAGCTCTAAAGGTTGATGCATCCAATATACGATAATTTATATTTATACAGTTCATTCTTTATTACTTTTTATGAAATAATGTATATTATTTAAAACACAACTCATATATTGGATGCAACACCTTACAAACTAATTTATTATGTTTATAACAGCCATTGAAAAATACTCTATTTGTTTGAAAAGAATGGCCGTTGAGTTTCTTGTATGTTCTTCTCACGAGCCTAAATTTATGGGTACATTATATGCCTCAATTATAACTAACCAACAAGTGGGAGGCTACTTTGCACAGGCTGCTGGCTAGATTATTTGTACCACAACGGCGCCTTTCTCTGCCGTCAAGCAGTAATCTGTAAACATTATGTGTTTCAGTCCGAAGGGCGCCGTAGCTAGTGAAATCACTGGGTAAATGAGAGTAAACATCTTATGTCTCAAGGTGACGAGCGCAGTAGTAGTGCCGCTCAGAATTTTTGGGTCTTTCAAGATTTCTTAGCGGCACTGCATTGTAATGGGCAGGGTGTATCAATTACCATTAGTTGAACGTCCTGCTCGGCTCGACCCTTATTTTTATTAAAAAAAACCGTAAGCGATATAGGAAATCGTAGAATGCAACGCCATCTTGTGGGGAGCTGTAACAGTGTATTGCAATATTTTTTTAAGACCAGACAAGACTTTTTTATGGTGTTGTACAAATTCATTGACTAAATCTTTCTTTTAAAGATCACGTCATATTATCACATTTATCACATGATATTTAGCTTGTGCATGCAAGCAAGGCAATGAATATCAGCAACGGAAGGTTTAAAGTTGTTGTTCCTAAGTAGTCGCAATAAATTTCTCTGCGAGAGTCCATCCGACGAACACGTGCCCATTCATCAATCACGTGAGTTTTGGCTTAAGAGTTCTTTCAGATCGAGTGCTTATCTGGATCACATATGTGCTAATATTAGAAAATTTACTGAACTGATATCCAAATGGCAGTTGGTATCAACAAATATTAAGATTACGAGAAAGTGTTTTAAATTTATAATATCAATTTGTATCCTTGATATAATCAGCACCATAACTAAAGTAATAGTGTATCAACGGGTGCGGTGTTTCCGGGACGATACGACATGGCTACACAAAAAAAGCCTTAAAGGCCGGCAACGCTCCTGTGATTTCTCTGATGTTGCAAGATAAAGGCTGTGATCACTTAATACCAGGCGACCCGTACGCTCGTTTTTTTCCATAAAAAAAATCAACGATTGTTAATTAAAATACCTTCTTGTATCTTGACCAAATATTCATATGTAATATTAAAATGCATTTATTAATACAGAAAAAAAAATATACTAAACCATTTATGATAAAACTAAAAACCTTAGAATAACAATATGTTATGTTTTTAAAGTGATAACTCTCACTTCTAGTATTAATACACAAATAAAATTTGAATAACAAAATTTTATGAACGATGCGGGACTCACATGGTTAGAGCACCGACACGGAACGCCGGAGGTCGTGGGTTTCGAGTCCCGCGTCATTCATAAAATTTTGTTTTTCAATTTTTATTTGTGTAACCTTAAAATAATGCAATATAATAACTAAAATATATAAGAAGGTTCCGAAGATACTTGCTGCGTTTCCCCTTGAATAGCTAGACTAATTATTTATCCGAGGTAGCTGCCAGCTGTTCGGTCTCCTGTGATGTCTTGTATTATATAAGTAGTGACGAAAAGATTATCGTAATAGTAGAGTTGTAAAGCGATATAATATACGAATTGCAGTTAAAAATGAAATAAATTGCTATGGATTTAAATATAATAATATTATTGTCTTAAATGAAAATTTAATCTTAAAGTGTTTTATAATAATAATATCAAATATTGACGGTAGTTTGAAAAAACTTTCGCAATGGGGCATTACTATTTCGTAGCTGATTGGTTTAACTGCGGTCTAACTGCGGAGATGAAATATTAAATCATCTCTGTGCACTAAACATTTGGTACCATTGTGGTATCCATAATCCAGCTGGTATCCTGTGCAAAGCAGCCTCCCACTGGTGTAAGTAAACCAGAAACTAAAACCTGCAGTGTCTACCTGTAAATTTTAGGATGGAAGCAAATTTCAAATGTAGGCTTTATTTAGAAGAACAGCTTAAATTGTAAAAAGGAAAACTTAAACATTTTATTTGCTGAGTGATAAACGTTTATAAAAATGATAATATCGGCTTACGAACTTTCATTGCTCTAAATATCATGTCCAATAAAAAGATAAGTACCTCCTGCCACGTATCCCTTAAAAAGCAATATAATATAGGATCGCTTGTTTAATTGCCTGCCTGTCGAATAATGTACTTTGTAATAAATCATTGCATAATAATCCATTAGCGCCGGTTTTGGTCGCGTGTAGCTCCATACTCAATATGTGTTTGTAAGGTATATTGAGTTTTTACGCGAACAAGCCTTAAGGTGGTTAAATTTTATCAGTGGGTGGATACACTGAAGCCTGTTTATGTTGTGAAGCAGTAATGGACGTATGGCCTATTGAGGCTTTACCGCTAATAAGTACGATTACTATGAGTCACGTTATTACTAGTTGAGACACTCGGTTTCACCACGCACATGATATTTAAAATACATTTTGTATGTACAAAAAATAGGTGTATTCTTGTATTATGGGCTTAAATTTAAATAGAGGAAAACAGTAAATTTTCTAATATGCATTTTTTGGGATTGAGCAGGTTACCAACTATAAATTAGACCCTGTGGAGTCAAACCCAGAGTGTGGAACAAATATTCAAAGATTTGCGGATCACACGGCACGTGGACGGTTGGAATAGTTGATAAGAGCGCTGAGGCGTAAGTCGATACGTACCGCACCGTAAATTACATAAATCAATAACACATTGTGTGCCGTGCTCTAAAATACAATCGAAAGACACCGCTTGCAAGTGAAGAACAGACCTTCTCTAAAAAAACCCGCCCCACCATCACGCGAATACAACAATACAATGTGGTACACATAAAATACCACACACTATAATTTATTCTGTTTTGTATTCCAAAAATGGCAACTAGTATACTATTAACGCGACTAATAGAAATCGTACTATGTATGAAACTTCTAAAAACTATGAACATTTTTAATATCAATAAATATTCAATAATTTCGTTTTCGTATTCGCAGTTGAAAGAATATAACCAGAAAGAAAATCCCACTTATTTCGATCGTTTCCTGCCGCAATTGGCAAGCGATTCAATTCAATCCAACGAATGGAAATTAGATTTTCACTTCCAAGGTTGCATTACTTATATTATATTTTTAGTTGCAAAACTGTTTCCAATAAGACTATATTGAACAATTTATGCTTTAGATCTCTGTTTGGACTTATTTTGGAAGAAAAAGTGACACATTCACATAAAAAGTTACTGAAAACAAAATTTATGCTTAATCTCAATTCTTAACTTAATACAAAAAAGCAATACTTAATGTGGCGCTGGTCCTCCAAAACTGGAGTCTACTCAGTTACAGTTGTGTTCACACACACATAAAGACTACAACACTCATTATCAGTGACTCCATTGAGTGACGGTTGTAGCTGAATTGACATATTATAAGAGAAAAATATAATTAAGGGTGGCACTAAAATAAACATTATAAAAAAATAAGATTAGTAACAATGTTACCAAAAATAAACAATGACCGTAATAATAAATGTGGTATTGTTATTAAATTAGACCCGTGAAGCCTTTGAAAATGATAAAAAGTAAAAAAATAATAATAGTAGGATGAAACCCGACATGATGAAACCAGAAACAATATAAAATTCACGTGTCATGGTGTTAAACTTTGAACTCCTCCGAAACGGCTTGACCGATTCTCATGAAATTTTGAGTGCGTATTGGTTAGGTCTGAGAATCGGACAACATCTATTTTTCATCCCCCTAAATGTTAAGGGTGGTCCACACAATTTTTTTTTTTTAATTTTTTTGCCATTTTTTTTAAATTTGTTTGATTATTAGTCAGCATTAAAAATACATACAACTTCAAATTATCACCCATCTACGATCAACAGTAACTTTTGTATCACTGGGTCTGTAACTTTTGCTGGGTCAGCTAGTAATATAATAAAAATTAATGAAAAAATAAATTAAGGGCGATCTGAGGTCGGGAAGTAGAAAAGGAGGGGACGGGGGTAAAGGTAAAAACGGTCTAGATATCTTTTACAAAATATTTTTTGTTCCATAAAAATTGGTGAAAAGTTACCTTTTAATATCCCACGTACACTGTTACTTTTTTTTATTTGTAATATTTATTTACCCTATTTTGACTCAAATATCGAAAAAGAACCCTAATTTTTAATCAAAAAATCTCCCGTCAAAGTATCAGCTTTTTCAAAAAAAGTCGTTGGGATTTGGTTCGTTGAAATCTCTCCTCTTTGATGATGTTTATTTTTGTTATATTCTCTTCCTTTTCCAATGGGTTTCATCCTAGTATTTTTTTTTGGCTTTCAAAAATTATGGACCCTAGTCTAAATAAACTGCATTTATGGTTATAAACATGACGTTATCAATTAATCTACAAATCTACATACGTAACTATTTTTAATTATAAAAGAGAAAGCTAAAACAAATTAACAGAACATATTTTAAATTATATGATTAGAAATAAAAATATATTTATTTACCATATGTAGTGACAATTACATATATATTGCTACAACATACATATTGTTACAACACTTGGTAAACCTCATGAAGCTACATTGGCTCATAAAGGGGCTTTCACTGAGGAGAAGAACTGAGCAGAAACTTCCAGCCCATCTTTGAAATCATGTAACAATTTAGCCTACTCAATATAATATTATACAATTGCAGAATCGGACAAAAAACATACACCAATATCCCGTATATTATAATGTACTTTACTATAGTAAGCCATATTTGTCAAAAACGATTGTATTATATTTCTTGAACTTGTGCTGAATGCTAAATATATTAAATACCAGAACAGACCTATGAAGGAGCCCTTAACGTTAGGTAACCTTTTAAACTATTTTCTTGAATTGAACGAATTCAAATCCCATTTTTTTTTGTATTCAGTAATATTATCTCTAACATTGAATATTTTAACAGTGAGAGGCTCCTTTACACACGATGCCGGCTAGATAATGGGTACCATAACGGCACTTTTTTCTGCCGTGAATGTGTAAACATTACTGTGTTTCGGTCTGAAGGGCGTCGTAGCTAGTGTAATGACTGGGGAAATGAGGGCAAATTTTGGGTTTTTCAAGAATCCTGGGCAGCACTACATTGTAATGGGTAGGGCATATCAATTACCATCAGTTGAACGCCCTTCTCGTCCCTTCCCTTATATTCATAAATAAATAAAAAATAAATAAATGTGTTTATCAACTTGACTTTTCCTGAAGCGAGTCTCTAAAAGCCCTCTTTTGGAACTCAAAAACACTATTACCATCGGCAGCATTTCCTAAAAATACCAAATATGATTATAAAAATAGAATACTGAATAGAAATAGCAGCCCAAAATAAACTGAAAACTAATTAAGAAAACAAACTAATGGCTGAATTTCCACTTATAAATTTGTTTGGCAGCTTTTATTTTAGAATGCTAGATTTCGCTTTATAAGTAAATTTTCTTTTTCAGTATGCGGGCTATAATACAATGAACCCGTTCTGAACAAGATATTGTACGGGGTGTAAGTTCCAAGTTAGAGACTCGCTTCAGGAAAAGTTCAAGTTGATAAACACATTTGTTTATTTTTTGTATTACTAGGAAAAATCCTGATGATTACATCGACAATGGGAGCTTGCGTTCGGAATTCGTATTTGGAAAATATATCCGAAATATGGCGAAGTTTGTTTTGATTGATAAATGTGATGAAGACCTATCCTACTTGGTACATGTAGCATTTTTTTCTGAAAATGAGGAACGAGACGAGCAGGTCGTTCAGCTTATGGTAATTGATACGCCCTGCCCATTATAATGCAGTCCCGCTCAGGATTCTTAAAAAACTCAAAAATTATGAGTGACTCTACAATTGCGCTCATCTTGAGACATAATATGTTAAGTTTCATTTGCCCAGTAATTTTATTAGCTACGGCGCCCTTCAGACCGAAACACAATAATGCTTACACGTTACTGCTTCACGGCATAAAAAGGCGCCGTTGTGGTGCCAATTATCTAGACCGCATCCGGTGCAAATGATCTTCCCACTGGTGATGGGTGTACATGGATGATGATGTAAGAATTGTTAAATTAGCTTGTAGCATAACTTTCTTTGCATTTTATATGATAACTAAATACACTTTTTCCAAATTTAAGCCTGATATAGGCTGAAGAATTTTAAATATACCGAAATAGATAGACACCTGAAAGTTCAATGTGAGGTCTATATGGCGGGTGCATTGACACCGACCAGCCTAACTATTATGGTGAATGACCACATCCTTTTTATTGATCAATTCCGGTCGCTTTCTCTAAACTTTTTAATCTCGTCAGTTATTGGCAGAAAAGGTCTAAATTGATGATTGGTACGCTGAACGGTGGTAAAAGGTCATAATGAAAATACTCTTTTAATTCCATCATACACATCTTATTGCGAGTTGAACCTCGTTATGTTACAGTTAATGAAGCCTTGCCGACCTTTGACCATGACCTTATACGGACTTTCTTGTCGTACGTCATAGTCACTTTTCATTATCACTAGTTATCTATCTCTTCAAAAGCTGTTTGGTTTAATGAAGTTCGAGCTCGTGCGGTACCAAATATGGATCTATTTGTGAAACTCACTATTTCAACTAGGTCAAAACTGTTTTGTGGTAAATTCCCAGTTATTCAATATATATATATATTGTCTATACATCGTAGTAGATACTTCTATTGCTCAACTTTTTCAAAAAAATCGTCCATTTTATCCGTAATAGGGTGGCCAAAGCGAGGTGCATTTTGAACCCAAACTTCCCGAATCGGATATGCCTACTCCAATATTGTGCTACAAAAAAAGCACTTACTGAGAAGAAAAAAGATTACTTAGGTCAATAAAAGTCCAATAAATCTTTTTCACGGTTTGTATTGCATTTAAATTTTTTGTAATAAAATTTTAAAATAATATCGAGTTTTCATTCATGAGATTCTCTCAGAAATAAAATTTAATGTAAAGTAGCTGAAAACGACAACTAATTTCAAATATAATCTCTTAAATATTTGTAAACATTATTGACATTAGAGACAACAGACACAATCGTAAAAGCAAAAAGTACTTACTTCTAACAAATTCAACTCCGGGGATTGCTTAAATGTACTACGATAAGGTCTCCAGAGAATTTCCAAGCTGAGCAATGGCTGTCATCACAATCGCATAGTCAGCGATAAAATTTACACCTGAATTAGTATTTAGTAATCACTAGTTTAATATTATTATAAAATTGTATGAGATTTTTTGAAGAAAACTCACATAAAAAGTGCAATAACATGTTAATTATTGATATATTATGTCCTAAAATATGACTGATATATAATTCAATTTGGAATGATCTCTGAAATATTGTTTCTCAAGGATATAATATTAGGTTATTAAAATTGCAATTGTTATTAATAAACTGAGATGCAAAAATGATGGTTATTCTTTTTTGGTTAACTAAAAAATTTTTGATATATTAGAAATTTTAAGAATAATGAGACGGAAATATACCAGTAAATTCCCGGTTTCCGAAACTGTATCTCTATTATTTAAAATTTTAGTTCAATGCCGAAAATCTGTCCTCGCGCAGTCGTTGCAGAATGTGTTCACCACGGAACAGAAAAAAGAAACTTAATGACGCTAGAATTAGTGTCACTCAGTGTCATGGATGCTAAGCCAGGTTCGTTGGTCAAACAGGACGTGGTGTCACCGCCGAAAAAAAGACAACGCACTCCAATTTCTGTGTCTAAAATGATTCTGATAATGAATGCCTATAAGCATGTCTACAAAAATTAACAATAAAATCAGTATTGGTCTTAAAGTGATTACGCAAAGAATACCGCAGAGATTATGGGCATTTCTGCGGGGACAGTGAGCAAAATATTAAATAAAAATAAAACCTACTGAAGAATTTAAACCACCTCGTAAAACCGGCCCTAATAAGGATATTCGACTTAAAGTTGATGAATTTACTATTTTCTTAGCAGTAAGACGATAAGTGCATGCTTTCTTTTATAGAAGTGAACACGTACAGTAAGGTTAGCATATTAAAAGTATTAGTAAATTTATGTAAAACTTAATCTGTAATAATATTTTATGATTATGATTTTGAAATTTGGTTATTTTGCACTATAAATTATTTGATTTGGGTGATAAAAATATTATATTTATTAATCCGCTGTGTCGAATCCACGGCATGGAATGATGGCCGTATGACATAAAATAGTAACGTGAATTTTATGTCAACTTTTATTTAAAAAAAAAGAGATTTTACCCCAGGAGAGTAACGGCTCTACCAGAGTCGATGAATCCCTCCCCGAGCATGCTCGCTTGGGCTGCTCGTCGTATTCTCAGGAGAGCGCAGAGCCTGAGCGCAAACGAGGCAGTAACACCACGGCACCCCGATCCACGCTTAATGTGGACTTTTACAATATCAGGGAAATCTACTAAAATTTAAATGCCGTCCACCAGCCCCTTCAGATGGCGCAGCCGGCCTTGTGCTTCCTTATGGACGCATATATCTCGACCTGGCGATATTTCATATTTAACTTATCCCGGGTACAAAATTAAGCATAATTTTAGGGAGGATATCTCTTGGCGCTGTCTCAGCAATTTTGAGGGAAGGGACCTGTCTACTCTCTGGCTGCATGTAGATTTTGAGGACCGCGTCCGCATCTATGCGTGTGTCTATAGGTCCCACAGTGGTAACGCAGAAACGGATCATCTCATGGGCTGCGTTCAAGCGGCAATTGATGACCTGCTTGCACAGATCCCCTCCGATAAAATCGTAGTCTTGGGTGATTTCAACGGGCACAATGCCGAATGGCTTGGGTCACGTACCGCAGAATACGCAGGGCGATGTATTATTCTGCATTGTCGTATGGTCTATCCCAATTGGTTGAGTCACAGTGGACAGCCACGTGCCGTCCTTATTAGATCTTCTGCTGACTACACATCGCGATAGTTACCAGGTCTCTGTCGACGCCCCTCTCGGAACGTCCGCCCATTGCCTGGTTAGGAGTGTAGTACCTGTCCAACGCCCACGTCGCAGTAACCAACGACCCGCTGCGTTAGGTACTACAAGTCAGCAGATTGGGATAGGATGCGTTCCTTTTTTGCATCCTACCCTTGGGGCAATGAATGGTTTCTTTCGGATGGTTTAATTTCCTGCTACGTTACAGTAGCCGATCTGATACTACAGGGCATGGAAATTTTTATACCAAGCTCTGTAGTACCGATCGGCAGATTACAGCCCTGGTTCTGGGAGTGTACGACCAGTGCCGGGGTAAACTTGTGTCTTCTATATACTCCTCTCTCGCGAAGGTCGCAGAATGGGGTAAATTGAACCTTGTCCAATTTTACCCCCAGAAGACTGAAGGGTTTACCACGAAAATCCCCATTTGTCGTATCACCACTCTTCGACAACACTTACCTAAGGCAACAAGCCTTGCCTAGTATCGGAATACTGGGTCTCGAAATCTTGAGTGATTGCCAATTCCGTGGCCTGAGGGGCAAAAATAAATCGACTTCGAAGAAGCTGATCGTCATTAATGGAGTACGGCAATACTTCAAGCCAGCCCAAATTCTTGCGCTCTACAAGGCGCAGGTACTGCCAGACATGAAGTATTGTTGTCATCTCTGGCCTGGCGAACTCAGCATCAGCTCGATCCATTTGACAGCGTGCAACGCAGAGCAGCTCAAATTGTCGGGGACTCTGTAGTTTGTGAGCGGCTGGATCACTTGGCGTTGCGTTAAGACTTCGCTTCATTGTGTGTCTTCTACCGCATCAATCACGGAGAGTGTTCCGAAGAGCTGTTTCATTTTATTCCTGCCGCCGAATTCCACCGTCGCACGTGACAAGTTAAGATATCATCCCCACCATCTGGATGTGTAGCAGTCCCCCACAATGCGGTTTTCAAGGAGCTTAACGTACTACACAGCTGCGGAATGAGCTTCCTTGTGCGGTACATCCGAGACGATACGACATGGATACCTTCAAAAAGGGCGTACACCTTCCTTAAAAGCCGGCAAGGATCCTGTGATTCCCGTGTGTTCCAAGAGAATGTGGGCGGTGATCACTTAACAGCAGGTGACCCGTACGCTTGTTTGTCCCCCGTTTTTAACCGACTTCAAAAAAGGAGGAGGTTCTCAATTCGTATGTTCCTTTTTGTTTGTTATCTCAAAACTTTCGACTGGGTGAACCTATTATTTTTAAACTTTTTAGTGCACATTATATCTATTGTTTTGGAATAGTATTTTTGAAGTCGGTTGTTTGTTTTTTATGTAAATTTTTTTTTATAAATAAAATTATTACATTACATTTGGAGTTCATCGCCTTAATACATCATAATACTAATTTATCACAACCAAAAGCAAAAGCTTATAAATTATATAACTGTTATAATTCATATCACGTAAACCTGATTTGTCCAATGACGGTTTTATATATTTAAATAAAAGAAGTCCATGTAGTTTTATATTCCTTTACTTCGCAGCATTAATAAAATATGAAATATAATTTATATGCAGGAGCAGCTCTCAGATCTTCTATAACTAAATTACTATACTTTATTTTTTCTACGGAGATTTCTTAAATAAGGTTCTTGATTTTATCTTAAAACATATCGCCTTAGATTAAGGATTGGTCTCCACTGCGCTCCAACTAGATACCGCAGGCGTAGTCGAAAAGTGCGGCAACAAATACTTCGCCCGAGTGGGTGTGCTCGAGCAAGTCTCGAACAACGTGTGACGTTGATGTCTCTTGACTTAAATTGGTTGCGTAGTAAAACTTTGTGAATATAATACATAAGAAGGACTCTGGGATCACATATCATGAGTAAGTATTTTGTATTTACACTTTTAATGTAAAATAATATAGCATATGTTACAAAATTGAAAATGCCATTGAGTGTCAAGAAGCCACGTATACAAGCATCTAATTGTTGCCGTTCTAAAAAGCTATTATTCTAAGGTAGTGCGGTATCCAGTTGGAGCGCAGCGGAGACCAATCCTTAATCTAAGCTTACACCCATATTCAGTACAGTAATCTTAAGATTTTTGAACCAAACTTTTTATCGGAGCAATTTAAATTATAGCCTTGCTTCGCACTAATTAGATTTCGTTTTCTTATCTCTCTTTCCCACATGGCTAGCTGAATGATAGCTATTATAATATAACTTAAGCATTATAATATTAATTGTTATCAATTTTGATAAAATTATCCAATAAGTAGTTTTAGTAAAATTTAAAGAGTTATAATTTAAAAGTTTGTGTATGGGTTGCACATAATAATCATTTAGAATCAAGAGTTATCTAAGAAGACCTGTTTCGCATGGCACAGAGCAGGACGAAGTTACTAGAGCTGAAGCCAAACAAACAATTCTTCTATATGCATTCATCTCTTTAATTACTCACGTGATAAGGATAACTTCTTAATATAATATATCAATAAAATATTTCTTAAAAGCAAGGAAGGACTGTGTGCTACCATAGTAAATATATCATGACGTAAGTCCCGAAACTGTAAAACAGGAAACTCTAACTGTCAATATGAATGGGTCCAATGTCCAGCCGGTGAAAAACAAAAATCTTGGCATAGCACCAATTGGCAGTCGAAGTTAAAATTCTACTTCAAAGGTACTGTGACCTATCCAAAACGGGAATGCTGGTAATAAACTTACACAGTATAGTGTGTTGAAAAGGAATTTAATTATTTCATCATCAAAATCCTGGAGTTATTGTCGCACAAAGACACGATAAAAATGGGATCAACGCGTCTGCATACTGATGAACATATACACTTATTATATATTTTTTTATGTATTTGTAGTATATTTTAATTAGCATTACTGATTTTATTTCTTTCAGCTGGGTTCTGGGTTCATATACATATATCAACGATATTAAGACAATTGTCATTTCGAGGCTCGTCCACCTTTTAAAATTGTTTGCATAAGTTCCATAGGTATGATTACACAAATTAAATTTGAAAACAAAAATTAACGACGCCTCTCGCGGTTTCGCATTTCATATCGTCGACTGTAATTA
>CATIXN010000205.1:12080-28912 GCA_949711725.1 Leptidea reali | reverse complement strand
CTCTTAAAACATCACATGAAAGTTCCAAGGCTTCTCAAACCCAGTGCCTAATTAATTATTTGGTTGGAAAGGCCCCTGATTTAGTGTCACCAGCCCATATATGCAATAATAAAGCAACTAATGTTAGTGTGGACTCTGTAGCTTTCCACCCAATTAATTTAAGTAAAAATAAATTTAAGAAATATGTTAGATTGCAAAAATTCATAAAATAAACAATAAGATTGTAAACCAAAATAAAATTTCATGTGCAAAATTTTCTAAACTATACCGGGAAAGAAATCAGCTGAAATTACAGAGTGAAGAACTCTATACAGATTTGGAAAATATTAAAAGGGATTACAAGGAAAGTGTGAGCTCTCTGCAGTCTGAGCTATTAACCTTATATAAAAATCAGAATCATGTTTCTCAGCAATATGAGATTTCTCAAAAAGACTATGGCCATCCATGGCCGATATGTGTTCAACATATCGGCTATGGATGAATTGATTGAGTTAAGTACCTATAACACAGAGTGTTTTATTTCAATCTCTAAAATGTATAATAATTGCAACCGTCAGTTTTCTCGAAGCCCTTCTGGCAAAAAGAGTAACAGAAAAATCTATACCTCCGTCTGTGGGGGTTCACACTTCTCCTGGTATTGTAAACCAACCTCCACAAATACATTCTTCCCAGAAGAAACATATAAAGATCTACAGTGATGATCTGGGAAGAAATATGGGGTTAATTTTTCATAAAATAAGTAACGGGCAGTCAGTAACCAATACTTGCATGCCAGGGGCAAATTATTAAACGAATTTTAAGTGATACTCACTGCTCTAATACTTCTGTTATTGCAATGATTGCGAGAAGAGATAATTTAAATAAAAAAAATCTACAAAAACTATACAGTGAATTAAATAGCTTAGAAATAGCTCATCCTATAATGTACACATTGCCATATATGCTGGATTTGCCACAGGAAAACAAAATACGATACAATTTAAACAATTTGTTAACCCTATTGTCTCATTCTCATTATTTGACATGTAATGATAATATATCTATTATATATATATATATATCTATTATATATATAAAATTGGAGGTGTGTGTCCCTATATTTCACCTTGCAGCCAAAACTACGCATCGCAGACCAAAAGTGTTTGTATGTGGCAATAGGTACAAGGTGTTGTGCACTATGGTGGTTGCAAGTCGATAATTATAAGGGTGTAAAAGATACGGGGGTTGAAAGATGTTAACTTTGAAAATGTGACTATTATTGATCTAAAATGGTCTGGATTGTTCAGGAAATTTCTGGAATGTTCTAGAAAGCTTTAATATGTATACCAATGTTCTGATCGATCGAAAATGTTCTAGAAAATTCTAGAATGATCTAGAAAATTCTAGAATGATCTAGAAAATTCTAGAATGATCTAGAAAATTCCAAAATGATCTGGGAAGTTCTAAAACGATATGGGAAGTTCTAAAATCGACGTTTAGAATCTGATCGAATGAGAATGTTCTAGAAAATTCTAGAATGATCCAGAAATGTTTAGAATGATCTGGGAAAGTCTGGAATGATGTAGGGAGTTCTAAAATCTACGTTTAGATTCTGATTAAATAAGAATGTTCTAGAAAATTCTAAAATGATCTGGGAAGTTCTAAAATCTACATTTAGATTCTAATCGAATGAGAATGTTCTAGAAAATTCTAGAATGATCCCGAAATGTCTAGAATGATCTGGAAAATTCTACAATTATATAAAGAGTTCTAAAATCTACGTTTAGATTCTGATTGAATAAAAATGATTTAGAAAATTCTAGAATGATCTAGAAATTTATCGAATAATCTAGAACATCCAAGAATAATTTGGATATCTTTGGAATGTATTCCAAGGCTCTGATTGATCAAATATATTTGAAATGTTCGAAAAAATTCTAGAATCACCTAGAAATTTCTAGAATGATCTAGAATATTCCAGAATGTTTTAGAAATGATTTATATGCCACGGTTTTGAACGATTAAGAATGTTCTATATATTACTAGATTGATCTAGATTGTATGCTAATTTTCTGATCAATATAGAATGTTCTGGAAATTCCTCCAATGATCTAGAAAGCTCCAAAATGTATCTCAACTTTTTGATAGATTAGAAATATGCTGGATCGTTCTAGAAACTTTTAAAATTTCTTGAAATACTTAAATGTCGAAATTATTAGAACAATCCGGAAAATTTGGTCGGTAGTGGGGATAATTTTTGCGACTATATACGCCGAAATGTCAAACCCGTGCTTCAGTCGATTTTTTATAAGAATTGTATAACGAAAAAATAAATATTAAAAATTAAATAATCATAAATAACAGCGGATAGTGTTTTTTTAAGTGAAGAATCAAAAGTTTTAACGTGCAGTATACTATAGTATACTATAGTATATACAATACACAATATTGTTTCTTTTTTTTTTTAGTTTTTTTATTTTAGTGCAGTGTGAAAAAGGTGAAAAAAAAATTAAAATATTACTAACGATGCCGAAACGTAAATGCGTATTCTCACGTTCTCGAATTGTATCGAAAAGGCAAAAAATGTCATGGAGAAATGAAACTACAGACGAAAGAGAACAACGTCTCACATTACTTCGAGAAAATTATCATCAAAGTCGAAATAATCAGACTGAAGAGCAGCTTAATGATTCTAAAGAAACGGACCAAATCAGAAAAGATTACAAAGAAAAAGAAAGACAAATGAACAGGCAGATGATAGAAGAATACAAAATGCAATAAGAATGCGTGATCTTCGACTAAATGAACAAATGGAGGCTCAAGTTTCTAAAACAACTGTATATTCTGTTCGTCAAAAACGTCGGGAAAAATACAGTCTTGAACAAGAGGCGTTTCATTATAATCCTACTAGAAATTATTTTGAACATTCAAGTATAGTGATCGGAAGAATGAATGAAGTATGCAAATTTTGTGAAGCTAAAAAATTCAAAGGAGAAACGCAAAGTATATGCTGTTCAAGTGGCAAAATTAAATTACCAGAGTTAAAATCACTGCCACCGGAATTTTTAGAATATATGAAAGATTCTCAAAATTCACAAAATTCTAAAGAATTCTTACAACAAATTAGAAATTACAATGCATGCTTTCAAATGACTTCATTTGGAGCAACTGCAGTAATTGAAGAAAAAGGATTTAATCCAGTATTTAAAATACAGGGACAAGTATATCATAGAATTGGATCATTATTGTCACTCCCAAATAATACTCCGAAGTTTTTACAAATTTACTTTGTAGGAAATGAAGAACGAACTGGATCAAAGGCTTTCAAATTTTACAGAATTGCGTCGAGATATAATTCTTCATTTACAGCGCTTTCTACATGAAAATAATGAGTTGATAAAGATATTTAAGACTGCGATGGAAAAAATGGTTTCGGATAATTATAAAATAATAATTCGGGCAGATAAAAAGCCAATTGGCGAACACGAAAGACGATTTAATGCACCTCAAGTAAATGAAATAGCCGTAGTTATGGTGGACAATGAAAGTAGTTATATGGATATTGTGGTACAACGAAGAAGTAATAAGTTGGAACGCATCGCTGAAACTCATCACATGTATGACGCCTTACAGTATCCACTAATATTTTGTCATGGTGAAGACGGTTACCATTTTAATATTCAGCATGTTGATCCACAAACAAATAGCCCTACAAACAAAAAAGTTTCTTCCAAGGAATTTTACGCATATCGGATAATGGAGAGAGTGAATAAATACAATCATATACTCAATTGTCGGAAATTGTTTTTACAGTTTATTGTTGATATGCAAGCAAAAATAGAAGCAGAAAGATTGTTATTTATTCGTCTAAATCAAAATAAATTACGAACGGATGAATATATTCAGTTACGAGATGCGGTAGCCAATGATGGGGATGTTGAAAATTTGGGACGATTAGTAATTTTCCTTCTACATTCATTGGTAGCCCTAGGCATATGCTTCAATATGCACAAGACTCAATGGCGTATGTGAGAAAATATGGTCGTCCTGACTTATTCATAACGTTTACGTGCAATTCGTCATGGAAGGAAATTAAAGATGAGTTACAATTTGGACAAAAGTCACATGACAGACATGATTTAATTGCGCGCGTGTTTAAACAGAAACAAGTAAAATTCATTAATGCAATTGTGAAGAGTTGTATTTTCGGAAATGTTAATAGCTGGATGTTCTCCATTGAGTGGCAAAAGAGAGGGTTGCCACACTCACACAATTTAATTTGGCTGAAAGAAAAAATTCACTCAAATCAAATCGATGACGTTATTAAAGCAGAATTCCCAAATCCGGTTGAAGATCCTGTTCTATATGAAATAATCGTGAAACAAATGATACATGGACCTTGCGGGGCACTTAATATGCAATCACCCTGTATAAAAGATAATAAATGCTCAAAACGATATCCAAGATCATTTTTGAGTGAGACGCAAACGGGAGATGATGGATATCCGCAATACCGACGTCGACCACCGAGTGAAGGAGGATTTACAGCAAAAATTAGAGTACGGGGTGAAGAAATCGAAATTGATAATCGATGGGTTGTCCCTTATAATCCGTTATTATCGAAAATGTTTAATGCACATATAAATGTAGAATATTGCAGTTCAGTTCAGTCAATTAAATATGTGTGTAACTATATTAACAAAGGAAGTGATATGGCTGTCTTTGAAATTACAAATGAAAATAGATATGATGAAATTTTAAGTTATCAAATGGGACGATATATAAATAGTAATGAGGCAGCTTGGCGTATATTGGGGTTTCCGATTCATGGCAGGGATCCAGCTGTTTTTCACTTAGCAGTTCACCTTGAGAATGGGCAACGGGTATATTTTACTAATCAAACAGCACAAAAAGTTGCAAACCAACCTGTTAATACTACGTTAACTGCATTTTTCGAATTGTGTCGAAGTGATCTGTTTGCTAGAACTCTTCTTTATGGAGATGTTCCCAGTTATTACACATGGGACTCATCGCGAAAAGTATTTAATCGACGAAAGAAAGGAGTTTCGGTTGAAGGATTTAAAGGTGTCTTTAAAGATAAAGCTATTGGTCGAGTATATACGGTACATCCAAAGAATGCTGAATGTTTCTATTTACGTCTACTACTTCATGAAGTACGTGGACCAACTTCTTTTGAAGATCTTCGAACAGTAGATGGTTACATTTGCGAAACGTATCGTGAAGCATGCCAGCGTCGTGGTTTATTAGAAAATGATAATCAATGGGAGCAGGCAATGAAAGAGGCAGCAGAAACTGCAACAGCGAATCAACTGCGAGAACTCTTTGCTATAATTCTAACATCGTGTAATCCTTCAAATCCGAATAGACTATGGCTGAAATATCGTGATAGTATGAGTGATGATATTCTAGCAAGACTACGTAGAGAAAATCAAGATATGAATATTACATTCAACGATAATATTTATAATGAAGCTTTGATAATTTTAGAAGATCGATGTTTCGCAATATGTAATCAAACTTTAGTTACTCTCGGAGTGCAATCTCCTAAAAGAAACGAATTAAGCGTGACTAATTCTGAATTATCAAAAGAACTTAATTATAATAAAGATGAATTGCAACGTTACATTGAAGAAAATGAACCAAAATTAACACGAACACAACGAATAGTATATAACACAATAATAAATCGTATTGAGACGAATGCAGGAGGAATAATCTTTTTAGATGCACCCGGAGGTACTGGAAAAACTTTCCTCATTAATTTGGTCCTAGCTACAATTCGGGTGAAAAATGAAATTGCATTAGCATTGGCATCCTCTGGAATTGCCGCGACATTAATGGAAGGTGGAAAAACGGCACATTCTGCACTAAATTTGCCATTAAATGTAGCTGAACAAGAATTCTCAGTCTGTAATATCACAAAATTTTCTGTACGTGGCCAAATTTTAATAAGATGCAAACTTATAATATGGGATGAGTGCACGATGGCTCATCGAAAATCAATGGAAGCGCTGGATAGAACATTACAGGATCTTCGGAAAAATACAAAACTAATGGGAGATGCTTTATTGCTACTATCAGGGGATTTTAGACAAACGTTACCAGTTATTCCAAAATCAACACCAGCTTACGAAATAAATGCATGTTTAAAGCGATCAATTTTTTGGAACAATGTTAAAAAGTTATCACTGACAGAAAATATGCGAGCGTTAATTACTGGAGATCCAAAAGCACAAGAGTTTGCCGACAATCTTTTGAAAATTGGGAATGGCACCTACCCACTAGATCCACAGTCTGGTAAAATAATTTTAACTGAAGAGATATGTCATGTGGTAGACACCGAAGAACACCTTATAGACAAAATTTATCCATCCATACAACAAAATTATTTAAATAAAACATGGTTGTCTGAGCGAACAATTTTGGTTACAAAAAATGATGCAGTAAAACGAATAAATGAAAAAATACAGGAAATGATACCGGGAGAGGAAAAAATAAATAGATACAATGATGAATCAAGATGAAAGTTTAAACTTTCCAACGGAATTTTTAAATTCATTAAACCCACCTGGTATGCCTTCTCATGAATTAAAGCTAAAAATTGGATCACCACTCACCAGTCATATTAATGCGAAATCTTAATACGCCAAAATTGTGCAATGGTACAAGATTATGCGTAAAACAAATTTTGAACAACATCATTGAGGCAGAAGTTCTCACTGGCAAAGAAAAAGGAAACTTGGTTTTTATACCAAGAATTCCAATAATTTCGAATGATTTACCATTCTATTTTAAACGGTTACAATTTCCTGTACGATTAGCTTATAGTATGACTATCAATAAGGCGCAAGGTCAGACGTTCCGATTTTGTGGAGTTAATTTAAAAGAATCCTGTTTTTCACATGGTCAACTCTATGTAGCTTTTTCACGCGTAGGACAGAAAGAAAATTTATTTGTTTATGCACCAGAATGCAAAACTGTAAATGTAGTATATAAGAATGTATTTCAATAAAAATGTTTAGGATATCAGTTAATGTTAGATGATAAAAGATATTAATGTCTACTTAGTCGTAAGATTTTAATGTAAAAATAAGTAAGATCAATAAATTAATAAGAAAAAAGAAAATGTGTCTTTTATGTGAAAAAATTGTGAAGTAAGTAGTGATAGATTATTAACATTAACAAATAAGTATACAATTAAAAATGACCCAGCGAAGCGGGTATTCAAAGCTAGTGATCTAATAAAATACTGATAATATACATTAAAAGTTCTTGACCGTAATTCGAAGCTTATATTTGAGATAGGCACTTCCGTTTCCCGTAGATTCTACCAATTTTTCATACTCTTTTGTACCTGTGGATGACGTATTTCCTGTGTCTCACCGGCAGTGGCGCCACTAAAGCTTTATAAAGGGTTTGCAGTGCCATTTTGGCAGTGTTGCCGATCTGTGGGGAATTTCCCAAAACGTGGGGAATTTTATACTTATGCGGGTATAAAATGGGGAATAAAATTTTTGGGGAATTGAGGGAGTTTCATTTAATAAAAAAATAATTTTCTAAAAGAATTTGTTAAATTCATTAAATTATAACATTTTAAATATAAATGAGATTAAATTCGATAAAAAAAAAATTATTTCCTTATTCAAGTCAATCATTCTTCCCGCTCATCTTGCCACGCCAATCTTTCGTCGGTAATTAAAATATCTTCATTTTTGACTCCTTCTATTTCCTCTTCATTGTTCCCGTTAGAAATTTCTAATTCGTCTTCAAATGGCATTAAATGGCAAAGCACGAAAATGAAGTCACCTTAAATATTAAATATTCTCTATGAATTACAAATATAATACAAAGTTATTTTTAGCATGATTAAATTTCAATAACAATAGCAATTTTATACTTATCAATTACCTTGTTTTTTTTTAAATACATAATAATTCTTGTTATTTATTATAACAATCTTCATGTCACCAAATTTGTCCGTTACAGGATCAATTTCTTCAACAAAATTCTGCATTTTATTTTTTAAGTTAATTTTTTTTTTAAATCTTACAGGTTTTAAATTATAAAATGTAACACTATACACTACTATTACTTGAATATCTTTAATATTTATTTTACTTTTCTTTTATTTTTAATTTTAATTATAATCACTCTAATAATTTTTTTTTTTAACTTTTAACAGCAATTGTTATCAATAATTTGAACGTGCACTACTTTATTGTTGTATTGTAAATGCTGATCATATGTTCTGCCGCTGTTCAATTGTTTTGCTTATTATGTTTAGCTTACATTTACGTATATTCGAGTCGGAGAGAGTAAAAAGTTTTTTATCTTTAATGTTTTTCACGATTTTACATACAGTATTCATAGTGTATTTTAAATTACAAAAATATACATTTGGTAGAAATTAATTCTAGAAATAAAATTATTCTTATTGGCTTTTAAGTATGGATAATTGGTTGCAAAAAAAACGACACAAAGCCGACGATAAAGATGATGAGGTAAGTCAATAATATATATTCAATAAATTCGTTGGTGAAAAATAGGTAAAATTTATTTATTAAGCACAGAGATTATAAACTATTAGTGATTTAATTTTAACTAAAATATTTGTAAATAATTATTTTTTTTTTTATTTTAAATATATATATATATATATATATGCAAGTGTAAATATTTAATTTTTTTTATGCAATTTTATATCAGATAAATGTATTTACAACTCACTTTTTTTCCAATTTAGTTAATTTATTTATATTTTTTAGTCAGTGGTAATGGACAATAATGCGGTCAGTAATGAAGTTCTATGTAGCAGTACTAGTACAAGCAAAGAAACATCCGATGAAACCAAAAAAAGAAAAACACCAAAACGATTTAACAAATTTAATTAAAATTGGTTGAATCAGGCTCAGTTTAAGGGATGGTTGAAGAAGAAACATTCAGAATTAAAGAATGGCCACGATCTAGCTGAATGTACTGTTTGTGTAAAAACACTATCAGCCCACAAAAGCGACTTAATTCGTCATCTAGAGTCTGATCAGCATAAAAAATGTTGGAAAGACGTCAGTTCGTCAAGCAAATTAACATCAATCTCGGAAATGTCTGATTTAGAAACTCAAACACGTCGGGCAGAAATCAAAATTGCAGCAATGTTGGCTTCGAACGACTTACCATTTCTTCTCGTCGATACATTGGTTCCACTGTGTGCCAATGTATTCACAGACTCCAAAATCGCAAAAGAAAATGACCTTGGGACGAACTAAAGCTACGTCAATTGTAAAAAATATTTTAAGTGAAGCATTTTCAAATGAAATTGTAAATTTACTGTGTGCCCAAGGACTTTATTATTCAATAATAATGGATGAAACTACCGATAAAAGTGTAAAAAAGCAGTGCGCATTTACAATAATCTTTTTCAATCAAGAAAAAATGGAAGTTCAAACTCATTTTTTAGATATGATTGAATTACCAGGTGGTACTACTAATGAACTTTATGAAGCGCTGAAAAAAATGTTGTCGATTCGGAAAATACCATTAACTAACATGATAGGCTTTTCTTCTGATACATGTAATACAATGACAGGAGTAAATCATTCTGTATTTTCTTTACTAAAAAAGGATATACCTCATATAGCATGCATTAAGTGTTCCTGTCATATGATCAATCTATCTGCAAATAAAGCATGCTTAAAGCTCCCACGTTCTGTTGAAGATTTTATTCGGAATCTTGGATCTCATTTTAATAGAAGTGCAAAACGGATTGATGCGTTTAAAGAATTCCAAGAATTTTTTGGAGTAAAAATTCACAAAATCCTGACATTAGCACAAACTCGCTGGCTATCGGTTAAAGGCTGTGTTGATCGTCTCTTGGAACAATATGTTCCATTAAATCATTATCTAAGACAAACTGTTTTTGATGATCCATCAAAAACAACAGAAGATATGTTGTCTACCATGGAGAATAAATTTACAATAATATATCTAGAATTTATGTCTTATGTTCTTGGACTAACAACTGATTTTAATATCTTATTTCAGTCAGAAAAGCCTCTTTTGCACATTTTAAAGCCAGAAGTCGAAAAATTGGTGAAACAAATCAGTGCTAATTATATGAAAATTGATTATATCCGATCTTGTAAAGAAATTTTAAAAGCTGATTTTACAAATTTAGATAATTTTGTCGATATCAAGAATATATATTTAGGAATACAGGCTGATAAAAGTTTGAAAGAGATTAGAGAAAATTCAAATATACCTGATTCATCTATCGTAGATTTTTTGAGACCTTGCCGCGCATTTTATATAGAACTTGTTACGGATATTGTAGTTAGATTTGATTTTAGCGATCCTATATTTGATATAATAAAGATAGTTAATCCAAAAGTGGCTCAAAAATTTGAAGTAAAATCATTAAATGATGTTTTTGTTCGATTTCCGATTTTATGTAATAATGTTGACCAACAACAAGCGGATGTAGAATGGCGAGATCATGCTTTATTAAACTACGATGAATTAAATTTAGATGCATCAAAACCAGCAGATGAATATTGGACCGATGTATTTAATTTAAAAAACAAAAGTAATGTCTGTTTATTTCCAAACCTGAAAATTGTAATTACTGCACTGTTGTCCCTCCCGTTCTCTAACGCTTCTGTAGAACGCGCATTTAGTAATTTAAAAAAAATCAAGACAGATAACAGAAATAAATTAAATACCGAAACTGTTAGTGCTATTATGATAACTAAGAATGGTCTTTCAAAAAACAGCGGTTGCATTAAATTTGAACCATCAAAAAAATGATTAATTGTAAGATTCCTAAATAAGTTATATTATAATATTTTTTTAATTAAATTTGTTTTGTCACATTTTGTAACATTTAAATTGTTCTTAATAAAATTATTAATCGTTATCATCTTTATTTTATTTCTTTAATGAGTATCATTATTTTTCTTTAAATTGAGTTCATAATACCGTTAAATTTAAATTATCGCGCTATTATAGAGATTGGGGAATGAATGGGGATTTTTTAAATTACTAGTGGGGAATGTGGGGAATTTTATCTTTGCTTGTGGGAATGTGAGCTAGCCCCTGACGGCAACACTGCATTTTGGCTCATTGGCGTTTTAGTTCCCGTAATGTTAACATTGGTGTGCAGAAGCAAAACAAGAAAATATAAAGAATATTTAATTTAAAAGTGATTATTAAGTTAATTTTGACCATATATTGCTACCATTGTGAACGACTGTGGACCTAATTGCAAATAAAATAAGTATTGATCTGAGCACGTAAGTAACCTTAAACATTATTTAGTTGCTTTCCTGAAAAGATAAAAGTATATAAGAAGTTATTAAAACTCATAAATATCCATAACCTATATTGTCGATAAAAGAATAGCTTATTATTCTTACCTGTTAAGGTTCGAGGAGGCATGGATAGGTTATAAAGTGATATAATAATTATTCAAACTTCGATATCAGACCTTTCATAACTATAATTTCAGATGGAAGGTTTATAAAAAAAAATATACTTAGTTAACTTGAAATTTATTATTAATATATAAAATATATTTATATGTAGTGTTGGATATAGAAACTAGATACTCAATAAATATAAAGGAAATCAATCATATTTAACGGTTTTTTCCGTTCGATAGAAATATGCAGTAAATATTATATCAGTTAAGCTTTTATCTGAAATATTTTTAGAATAAGTGAAATCAATAAATCTCCTGAAGAGGAGCCAGTGGCTGGGCCGAGTGGCGTGGGTCGCAAGCGATCCCGCAGCAGCGGTACGAGCTCTTCTAGCAGCTCCAGTTCTGATTCATCATCTCGGCACTCCAGCAAGCGGTCGTGTCGTCACCGCCGAAAGAAAAGGTGTGATCTTAAGATGTTACGACAACTAACGAAGGAGATTAGTGAGTTGAGAAATTTTATTACCGTTTTACTAGGGGACGTTCAACAAAAATTCCAAAAGCACACTCAACAAATCTTCTTGCACGGCATAATCGATAATTAAATATTCTTTTCGTATCATCCAAATGGTTGCCCCCGAAAGGTCTCATTAAATTTGTCGTCAGGGGGAAAGCTTCATCCCCAACTAATACATACGGCATATCCTTTTCGATTGTTTCATGAAGAGGCCTTGGCTTTGGTATGTTTAAACTACCATAATTCAGTTTCTTCCAAAAGGTAGTCTCCTTGAATATGGAAGAATCGCATTCTTTCCCATATGAACCAACACTTATATAAATGAAACGGTATTCTGCATCAACAACAGCTAGTAAAACAAATGAAAAATAACCTTTGTAATTGAAATACATCGAGCCGCTTTGATTTCACTACTCTAATATGCTTGCCGTCGACGGCTCCAATACAGTGTGGGAAGTTAGCTTTAATATCAAAACCAATTGCGATGTTTTCCCATTTATTTTCATTGTCGGGCAACTTCATAAACTCTTCTTTTAATGTATCCCAGATAATGCAACTCATTTCTTTTATAATTTTACTAACAGTTGATACCTCGACTCTGAAATTGTAGTGCAGGTCTTTGAAGGAACATCCTGACGCACAATATCTGAAAATAATGTTGCAATATAATTTCAAGTAAATTAGTATTGACCAAGTGGACAAACTTACGGAATGTCTGGATCCGAACAAACAAAAATGATGAAAAAAATCAGGATCAGCGGCAAAGTCGTCAAAGCCATATGTATATACAGGATAATGGATTTTTTGCGACTCCTCAAGAGTCTGTTGCGTCGCGTATATCTCAACCAGGGATAGAAGGCAGTATTCAGTTGTCTGAGGATTCGCAACCAAGCACTTCTAAAAGACAAAAGACCATGCCACCAGAGCAACATGTAATGGACTTAGATGTCAAAATGAGCGAGTTTTTAGACAGCAGGCTATCA
This sequence comes from Leptidea reali, assembly GCA_949711725.1. NCBI lineage: Eukaryota > Metazoa > Arthropoda > Insecta > Lepidoptera > Pieridae > Leptidea > Leptidea reali. Next base: position 16,002 of record CATIXN010000205.1, on the reverse strand, counting down.
CAACAAACTGATCCCCCAATTTTATCATTTTTTAAAGGTATCCTACCCTCTGTTACGTCTTTCGACGATGACGAAACGTTGGAGCTTCAATCAGGTGTATTATCACTGTTACAACAAATCAAAATGAAACGTGAAAACAGACTTTATGCAAATAATTATAATTACGCACGTGATAGCACACGGCGATCGGGGTATTCGACACAGAACTATAATTATTTATCTACCGATGAACCCGGATACTCCTCTCAAAACCAAGCTGTTCTTACCCCCCATGGGTCTGGATATGCAAGACGTCAAACGTATGAGGAAGGATCGCCTGCTGCATCTACTTGGTCGGAAAGTACTGACTTAAATTTCTCTGATTTTTGAATTATTGTAATATGTCGCGCTGTTTACCTACTTAAAATAAACAAGTTAAAATAAATTTTGTTTCAATTTCAATACACCTCAGAAATCACACTACAACTGCTACAATCAGACTACTATACTCCAAATACAATCTAAATATTTGTATTTTCATCCAGTATTTTCTTGGAATTGACTTTTTTTTCAACTTTTTTAATTTTATTCGTAAGTAGTAGAGCACAACAAGTTCTTCGTCGGCGTCCATCTCGCGAGTTCGCTACGTATTGAATGGCGCGAAACTACGACCTATACGACTCACGACGCAGTGTGAACAGGTACATCAGACTTTCGACTTTTAGTAATATGCGACTTAAGGCCTGGACACACCTGTCATACAGCCTTCCGATCCGACTACGGTCATACAGCGGGACGACTGTATGATATGGGAATAAACAATGGTTTGGAATGCAGTAGGTCTCACCTGTCCGACACGCGACCCGTCCTACTCCCACCCGTCTCCGATTCCGGTATCCCGTCATGCTCCGACATTGCAGACCATTCGTTTACTTGATGCGGGAAGGTTGTCGGTGGCAGTTTTTGTGTTAAATTCAGTGAAATGGCGGGTATAAAAGCGGAGGAGCTTATTGAAACTGTCCGAATGTTTCCAGCTCTCTATGATCAGGCACAAGAGCAATATAGAAACTCGGAGTACAAGGACATTATGTGGAAAAAAGTTGCGAAGAAACTAAATTCTTTTTTTTCCGTGTCGGCTGTCAAGCAGTAACGTTGCTATTGTCTTGTCCTTGAAATTTGAATTATTTAAAGTAACTAAATATAAAAAGAACTAGTATAAAGTGTAAATTTATATTATAATTACAACTGTAAATGTTATCCATTTGAAATAGTGTTTGTTTGTGTGTAAAAAAAGTGATTAAAGAATCCGGCAATCGATCAGCTGATGGAACTACCTTCAAGGTTTGAAAGTTAAAACGCTAACTAACTGTTTACGAATTTTGTTCCGTACTTTATTTTATTTTAATTACATTAATTATTTTTATTTGATTTTGAACACTTTATCAGGCCAATTTCACTAAATAAGGACAATTACTTCATAATATTATTAAAAAATATAATAAATTCAGTGGAGTTTGCTTTAAAGTGCCATCTTGTGACACCTGAGATATCTAACTGATACGAAATCGACACGGGTAATCGTTGACCACATCACAATGACCAACAAATGCAACACGTGTGGAAAATTCTTCGCTAATACAGATGGCGCTAAATGCAACAAGTGTAGCGAAACGTTTCACAAGCAATGCCTTAAGTTAAGCCCTGATGCGAAAACGAATAAGCAATGGATGTGCACTACATGTAAACCCAAGCCCTGCAGACCGGTACAGAAAGATCGCGTCAAAGACGAAGACCTGTACCTGGATTCGGAGCAGAAAGAGTCGTCCTCGCTTGTCCAGGAAATTAAATTACTTCGCACCGAGCTGACCGGCTTCAGACAGGACATGAGTCGAATATCGTTACTAGTCAACGAGTTCAGTTCGAGACTCGATAGTATCGAGACGCGACTTTCTCAGCTAGAGTTGAATTGCGCAGCAGTACAGGTAGATGATTATAGTGTGCAAAATCAAGAGCTTACTTGTACTTTAAATGAATTAAAAAAGAAATTGAATGATTCCGAGCAGGAAAAGTTATTGAATGACGTGGAGATTACAGGAATACCTGAGACCGGCAATGAAAATTTGACGCACATAGCAATTACCCTGGCTCAAAAGGTCGGCCTGGTCATTAACGATCGCGATATTGTTCAAACGGCGCGGCGCGGTCCAAAGCGTCCGGTGGAAGAGGGGGGGACTGCACGGTCTCGTCCGCTTGTGGTCTGCCTGACTCGACGACACTTACGTGACGAATTGCTTCATGCTGCGCGGGTTAGGAGGGGAGCTGACACTAGCGGGACTGCAATAGGTGACCAGGCGCGACGTTTCTATATCAACGAACATCTAACGTACGAAAACCGGAAACTATTCCATCTTGCTCGTGAGCAGCTTGGCCGTAATAAAAACTGGCGTTTCGTCTGGACTAAAGGCGGACGAATTTTTGCTAGAAGAAATAGTACTTCCAAATCCTACCAAATCCGTTCGGAACAGGACTTAAAAAGGATTTTGTCTAAAAAATTTATTGGTTTTCATACTGTGTCATAAATTATTTTTAAAAACGTTTTTGTATGGTTTTACATTAGTATATATACATTTAAAAACTTGTATACATTACACATATTATAGTACTTTAATCTATAAATACGCTGTTTATATATTGAAAAATAAATACATTTTTTTGTTATCTTTATTCGTATTTCATATTAAAAACGCACAAATTTTGAGATTCATTAATTGTAGCATTTACTATTTTATATTGTATTTTATTTTAAAACTATGTTCTGTATTTGAGTTAATTTTCTTCATTTATTATTGCATTAACTATAATTCGTTTTGGTTATTAATGAGTAAATATAATGTAGTAGTAGTCCTCGTTTCTTTTATAGAACTTCGTATGTTATGTTTACGAAATGAAAATGAAATCATTACGAACTATGATAGCAGCGCGCTCCGCAAAAGAAATATTCATTCGTTTAAATTAAATTTATTTAGTTTATTAATTAATCAAATTAAGTTAATTATTAAGTCGTATAAACTAACACAAAAGGGAAATAGTCATTTGCCTATCATATATGTTACACGTCTTGTCTCTTATATAGGTATGTATTGTGATTATTTTATTTTTATTTTTTATTGCCATTTTGTAGCATTACATCGTTTCGGTCATATATGTATTGCAATGGGTATATATTTTCATTATATAAATGGGTCCTAAGAGAATGAAGGTTGGTCTAATCAATCCTTGTTCACTGAGTACAGGACATGAAGACTTTGTGGCTGGGTTACTACGTAATGATTTAGACGTATTGGCTGTTAATGAGACTTGGTAAGGAATAGGAGAGGAAATGCGAGCTCCACGTATATCTGGATATCGCCTTCGTCACATTCCTCGTCCTTCAGAGGTTCGCAGTCGGGGTGGTGGAGTTGGATTTTATATTCGCCGGGAAATTAAGGCACATGTTATCAAGCATCCTATTGTAGCTTCAGTTGAGCAAATGTGGATAAGCGTTCGCGTTAACTCCAGGAAAATAGCCATCGGTACAGCTTATCGCCCACCCTAGTTGTGTGCATATACATTTATAAATGCCCTATGTGATACCATCTCAACTCTATCACAGCATGACTACATTGTTCTACTCGGCGATTTTAATATTGATTTTCTAAAAGTAAATGAGGCAAAACTTCTGGCTCTGCGTGACCTCTTTTTTGTCGTGCCAGCTTTTCTCTTCAACAGTATGTTACTGAGCCCACTCACTTCACTACCCACAGTGATACCCTATTAGATCTTATCTGTACAGATGCAAATGTGTCACAGGTTTGGGTCGATCACATTCCTTCTCTCAGTTCTCATGCATTTGTTGCGTGCGAACTTGATGTGCCCAAACCTAAACGTAAAATTAAACTTATTA
>CATIXN010000204.1:3754-28926 GCA_949711725.1 Leptidea reali | reverse complement strand
CTGGCGACCTCCGATTAACTTCCCGATACAATAAATTATTTTTGAAGGGAAACTTCTTTGAAACTCTATCGATGTATGAAAAAATTTTTATAGCAAATCATCACGCTTTTCAGTAACGCGCCATCTTGTTTATGTTTCAAGTGCCACTGATAACTGACAACTTTGTATAATGATTAAAATCTTAATAATATTTATACTTGATAATACCAATGGATGTATACTTTTACTGCAGATACTAAGTGATTGCAAATTTCACTTCTTTCGTGTGTACACTATTACACACATCCTTTTTTTCTTTAAAAGTGATAAGACATGACGCTTGGATAACTTTAAGGTTAGTTGTAAATCAATACAAATAATAACGAGGAAATGTATAAGCGCGTTTATTTTATTCAGTCCACTGCTGGATAAAGGCCTCCCCCAAAGATCTCCACGATAGTGGGCCCTGCGTTACCCTCATCCAATGTATTCCAGCGATATTGGCCAGATCATCGTCCATCTTGTGGGGGCCTTACCAATACTGCGTCTTCCAGTACATGGTAATAATTCGAGGACTTACTGCCCCAACGACCATCTGTCCGTCGAATTGTGTGCCCTGCCCACTGTCACTTCAGTTTCGCAATCATTTGTGCAATGTTGGTGACTTTGTTTCTCCTACTGATCTTCTGATTTCTGATTCGATTTAGCGTTTTATTGCATCATAAATACGAAACCCTTTTATGGTTCCGCTCTCGAAGGGTAACAGGTACTCTATTACTAAGACCCCATAGTCCATCCGTTTGTCTATGAGCGGTAAGCCATTGCGGCGATTTCCAAATTTCCAACCTCTCTTATCCTTTTTCCTTTTTCGTAAGTATTTTAAGCGTACATAGTTTTGTATGCCTTGTACGATGGTACGGAATGCTTTGTACAAGTTTCACCCGTACTCTTTTGCTTTGTTCACATTTATGATCTTGATGGAATTCAACTTTAAATCTTGTCTCATAAGGGGCCATCCACAAATAACGTCACACGATAAGAGGGACGGGAGAGGGTGTGACTTAGTGTGACAAGGGGCGGGAGGGGTCCAATATTCGTGACATCACATTTTTTCAAAATATAATATTTTATATCTAAATATTACAATACTAAATTTAAACTAAACTAGATAAAAATAGTTGCATCTCTGTCTACATGACTTTAAGGCTTAATTTGTTTTATACCCAAATTTTGAAACAACGTTGTTTCTTAGCTCTGCTGTTTTAACGGACTTCAAAAAAGGAGGAGGTTCTCAATTCGTCGGTATTTTTTTTTTCGACTGGGTAAACCGATTTTGATAATTCTTTTTTTATTTAAAAGCTGGTGCTTTCTGTGTGGTCCCATTGTTATTTGGTTCAGATCTGACAATGGCATCCATGAAAAACCATAAAAGTCTTAAATTTGCTATGCATAACATATAGCAAAGTGGATGATAATTTTACGAATAACTCTATATCGCGCCAACCGATTTCGATGATTCTTTTTTTATTGGAAAGGATATACTTCAAAGATAGTTTTGTTAGGTTCTGATTACGGAATTCATGACAAAGTAATGGACCTCTTCAATTATTAGGAACAAATTAACGATACTCGGGCGAATAACATAGTTATGGTCAAATAATTGTCATAGTCAAATATGGGATGATCAATGGGAGGGACTCCTTAACGACTTAAAGTAAGGGTGCGATCTGTGGCAGAATTTCTAACTGTCTGTAATGAAATTGCAAAGCGCTTACGTTCATTGCTACATTGAAAAATTTAGTATATCTACACATATTTAGACAAATTGTTAGTTAGTGTACTTCAAACTCACTAAAAATCAAAAACAATTAACAAAAAACAACAGACTTCATAGACACTATTCCAAAACAATGTATATAATATGCACTAAAAAGTATAAAAAAAATGCCTATTTTATACCATCTAATTAATTAATCTAGTTCTAGTTTTCTGTGTTTTTGAAGTCGGTTGTTTTTTTTTTTAAATTATTTTTCTGAATTTTAGCTTGCGCAACACTTTTACAATGAACAAAAAAGTGAATTAGGTAATAATATTTACTGTTAATTATATTAAGCTTAAATAGTAAAGCATAAAAAATTCTGAGAAAAAAATAAATGTACATAACGTTAACACATTTTTGAAAGATATGAAAAGTATTGTCAATATTCATGGTGAAGTGGAATTAAAATCAAAAAATCGCCAAAATATCTGAATTTAAATGATTGTAATTATATTTTCCTAACACTACTCTTTTATTTTAATAAATTTCTAAATGAAAAATTGCAAAATTTCAATCCCACCAGGCTTCTTTGCACAGGATGCCAGGTAGATAATGGCCCAATGGCGCCTTTTTCTGCCGTGAAGCAGTAATGTGTAAGCATTATTGTGTTTCGATCTGCACGGCTCCGTCGTTAGTGATATTTAAATTACCATCAACTGGACGTCCTGCTTGTCTCGTCCCTTATATTCATACAAAAAATGGGACATCACACTACGTAGGAGGGGAAGTCTCACAAATGTGACAAAGACGGGGGAGGGGTCAAAAAACTGTGTGACCTATATTATGGATGGCCCCCAAAGCAATTACAACGAAATGTAAACTTCCTACCGTTCAAATAAACTACGATTAAACATAATTTCTAATCGCATAGAAGGTGAACAATACTTCAATAAATCATATTTTCATTACATTATAATTGCTCTAAGCTTCAAGGAGAGCGAGCTCAATTACGAGAACAAAATGGTCCCATATAACGGCAATTTATTAAAAACATCTGTTGTAACTTTAATATACCGCTAATTCTACGAGCTTCCTGTCTAAGATAAGAAGAAATTCAATTTTTCACGGGGGTAATAAAGGAAATTGCAGAAGCCGGTGACTTCAGTACTGCCTATAACGTTCCCGATAAAGTAAGTGATTATCATCTCGTTGAAAGAGATGATAATACAGGCTTGTCAACAGTTTGATTATCCGTTGTCAAATCTTCTAATCATTTATATAATAGAGATATAGATAGATAATTTTATTTAGAATCCTTTTTACAATACTTTCAGTACGAATGTTGTGAATTGATTGAATGCAGATGCAATGTTTAGATAAAAAATTTGTTATTTTTAAAGTCAACTCACTTCTGGGATTAATTATAGGAATTGAATTTGTAACCAAATGTGTAGATGGAATCACAACATGAGAGTTGAACAAGACATTACCAATCGTTATGAAGCATATGTCACTCGAACGGTTGCCTCAGTAGATAAAAGCGCTCGGACGGAACCCGAGAGGTTTTGGTTACAAATTTTATTTAATTTGAAAACTTAATTCAAAACTCATCATTGAAGAACGATGTAAACACACCCGGAGTTTCACTATGGGTTTCCTAGAAATAAATCTTTGGCGTAGCAACTCTAGCTATCTGGTTTATCATTTACCAGAAAAATTATTAACATTCATCTCGAATATTCAAATTGTGTATAGTATTAGAGACTCGTGAGTAAGAATAAAATTTCTTTTTTGTTATTTGTTTAAGCGACTACATACAAAAGAACAGTGTATGAAGTTGAAAATATTTTTTGCGTCGCTCCTTTCGGAGAATTTGAGGAGATTGCATTTTTACTCTGGTTGTCTTGCTGTCAATGATGCAATGCGCACAAAAAAAATTGAAAATTGCTCCTAGGACTAATGTTCTAGGAGGTCTTCTTCTTTATAGGAGGAGTTCTTGTAGTAGTGGACAAAATAAAAAAATTAAGGTGTTTATTAGAAATAAAAATATACATAATAAATTTATTTACCGTTGGGAATGACAGTAACATAACATATTGCAACAAAAATTGGTAAACGTCATGAAGCTGCAACAGTTCGAGAAGGGGAGAAGAACTGATAAGAAACTCCCAGCCCATCTTTTAAATCATATAACAACTTAACGTAGTACTTACAATTGTCCTTAAATATAACATTCGAAGTTAATACTATAATTATTACACAAGGCAGTATATTATGGATACCCAGTTTGGGTGTCGCAATTTGGTCTGAACAGCAGACCGTAGTAGGGAGACCCATATTTTAATTTATTTTAGTTTGGCTCGTTTAAAAAATCATTTACGGCATAGAAACATTTTTCTAATAAATATCTCTTTTGTCCATCTTTTCCTAAAAAAAAATAATGGTATGTTTCCACAATACTACGTTAAGTAATAATATAGAATCAGTTTTAAGAAAACGTCTAACAAAAAATACTGGCATCGAAAAATGTGCTTGTAGAATCTAGATGGATTAATAATGGACGAGATGAAGAAGGCTACTCGCGAAAAAAATTAACATCTTAACTGTTGCTTCTCAAAATATTCTTGATAATATATGTAGGTACATAGACACTTAAGTCAATTTGCTAGAAACTGTCATAACGATAATGTTAACACCAGGAACAGACATAAACTTATAATGCCTACTGCTGGGTTATGTCGAGTTAGTAAGTCTTTTGTATTGCCATGTACATGCTTTCATAATAAGGTCACAGATAATTTTCAAAACTGAAAAAATGTATTACGAAATTCATAAGAATTGTTTAAAAACGGTTGTGTGGTAAAGGTTACTATAACATAAATGATTTTCTTGATGATACCAAAGACTGAGACTGAAGCGTTCGCCCCTAGGCGATTAAATATTAAGTTTAATTGTACGACAGGACTTTGTTATGAAAAAAAAAGAAGCCCGTTGAGTTTGTTGAGCCCGTTCTTTTGAGGTCTGAGGCATACTTTTTGAATATGTGGTAGTTTTTGACTTTCAATATGTGATATCATATCCTATTTGAATAAAAATTATTTAAATTTGAATTTAAGGATGTCACTAACTGTTTAATTTAAGTACTGCGTTGTTTAATCAAACTGATTATAAATATGTATTTGCACAAGCCTACAAATATAAATATTGTAGAGTACTGAGCGATTACCATTTAAAGTAAATCAACCAATGTGTAGTTAGGAGAACGGATGTGTGGTGTGACGCGAAACTGTGGCGACTCTTTGCATTTATAGCGTCGAAATTCGAAATTCGAAAATTAAAATCCTCAATGGTAAAATTTTCTGAATTTGGCTCATACCAATTCCCAATAGTCCTCAAATTGTCTTATAGGTAATCGGCGCGTTTTCTTCAATTAGCCGCTTGACAGTAGCCATATTTTCGTTGACGGCAGTTGAAGGCCACATTTCACGAAATTCGTCATGTAAAGAAACCCGACCTCTCTCAAATTCAGCAAACCATCGCCTCACGGTCAAGCAAGGTGCTTCTCTCCCAAAAGCATTTTGAAGACGAACGGCACAATCTTGCGGAGAGAGAGTACTTTTAAAATCATAAAAAAATCATCGCTCTGAAATCTTTTCTTTCTTCTTACTACTTAATTCCATTTTCGAAGCGTACGTAGAACTTTGATCTGTGATAAAAGACAATTGACAAATGATTTCCCGCCAATTTTCTTATATTACTAAGAAGGTTGCAACGTTTCAAAAAGTATAACATTTGAAATTCAAATGAAATAAGTGTGCCCATGTATAATAAAAAATAAGCTTATATTTTGAAAATGGGGCAACTTGTATAATTGGGTGTGTATTTTATTCCTTTGTCATTTGATTTATGATTATATTATTTGTGTTAATGTGTGAGAATTTCTCAAAATAAAGTTTACGTTCTCAGCTCAATTTTTTTGACGTTTTCGCAGCTGTTATAGTCTATCTAGACGTATAAATGCGTAAATCTAAGTCATTAAAATCGTGCTTTGTAGGTATTTTGTTTTGTGTCCAAACAGTTCCGCTCTAGACAAACAATAAATAAATTAATGCAGTTTGTTTCCATATTAAATATAATTGACTACGTTAGAGAGTGGTCTTGGTAATAAAAATATATAATTCACCATTGTGTGGGACGTAGAGAGTTATAAGAGAGAGCAGAGTAATCCCCTTGTATCTCTTTAGCATTACTGTTGTAATACTGACAAGATACAAGACTTGGGTAACAAGACAGTCCATTTTAATGGTCTTAAAACGTATTTTGCACCAGATGGATATGTACGCCTCTTTGTTCTAATAGTATTAATATTTTTAACCGACTTCGAAAAGGAGGAGGTTCTCAATTCGATTGGTATTTTTTATGTATGTACACTGATTACCCTGATATTTATGATTCGATTTTCATGATTCTTATTTAGTTTGATGCACAATGTTTGCCATTTGGTCCCATAATCATTTTACATAGTTGCCCAGTAGTTTTCATTTTATAAACATTTTTGTTTACGTGGATGATGTTATTATAGTTTGTGTACTGCTTTTTTAGTTTGATTATAATATATTATTATAATTAACCCGTCTTAGGCTATCTGTTATTCATAGCTAACAAACGTTCTTAACATATTTAAATTCAAAATTCAATTAAAAACATAGTAAAAAATATAAATAAGAGCCTAAGACCTGAGAAGTAAAAGCGTAGGATATTCAGCAGGAGTTTTAGGTAACCTACATAAAATATATTTATTTACTTAGATTAAGGCGACACTAAATGCCAGCGACCTTGAAGCGATATGAGTTGACGCCAAGCTTATAGTTTCAAAATTCTTGCGTGGAAAACGTAAAATTTTAACAAGCGCAAGCAGTTAAATGCTTACAATTCTCACTATTGATTACTAAACTGAATGAATGTACCTACACAAAAAAAAGTACAAGCTATAAGAATAACTTTTCTGAGAGTAGTACTAAACAAATGCGTCATGCCAAGAAAAAACTTGTTTAACTCCAATGACACTTGTCATATAGCTCATAATAGCTCTGGAGTATTAATTATAACCAACAGCAAACATTAGCAGCCTACAAATAAGACTTAAGGGTATGTGTAACAGGATAAAGTAGTGTTCATAGCTCCAAATGCTATATTTTCACCACTAAAGTTGTCTATAACCACCTTGTTTGCGTGCTTTATGCTTACCCTTCGCCTTAAGGATTGGTCTCCGCTGCGCTCCAACTAGATACCGCAGGCGTGGTCGCAAAGTTCGGTAACTAATACTACAACAAACAATATTATTGTGAATTAAGCTTATTTGAATTTGACTTTGAACTAAATAAGTTAGGTACTAAAATAGCCACTGAATGTATAAATAAATCATAAATTGAATATTCTTTTAATGTGCGCTGCGTACCTATTACTAAGGTGTTACATACTATTCAATAGGAAAATGTATTTTGAGCGCGATAGTAATATTACTCCAGTAAATCAATCTAAAGTATTCAACAAGGAGTTGTTAGACGAATTTCTATTGTGGCCTCAAAATTGGACATGTTTCATTCGCGAAATTTACGTTAAATCTATATTTGTGTCACAATTTCTCTGTGTTTTCAATACCAATATTGCAAATTTGTGAATTGAAACTTTGGTTATTAACATAAGTCTATTCTTTCGATTCCCAATTTCTATTAATAAAGTATTATTATTAGAAAGTTAGATAAATTATACATCTAGATAGAGTCTCTTGCTGTTAAACAACCGATAATAACATCTACACTCGCGATTTGTATGTCACTTTGTGTTAGTGTGCGTGAATTGTTCAACATAGAGGTTAGTTCTAAACTCATTTTTTTTGACGTTTTCACAGCTGTCATAGTCATTCTAGACGTATAAATGATTTAAGAACCTACCATACCTAGCCTACATTTAGTTGTTTGTAGCACCAAGAAAACTGTACTTTTTTTGGCGGTATTACAGTTCGATAAATAATACTTTTTTAGGCCATAGAGTATAGACTCTTTTAAAGACTCAATAAAGTATGTACTTATATTAGTGATAGTGGCTCTATATATAAAGGCATAAAAGGCATTTATTTTCTCTAAATTGATTCCTTTAGAATTCTTTTTGATGTCATTTCTAATATGCTAGATACTACTGCCGCTTCGGAAACAAATGGCGCTCTAAGAGAGAAGAAGCGGCGCAATAAACTCTCCCAGCACTATTTTTTGTGCTTTTTTAATAATAATATACAATACTGTACTATATATAATCTAGTCCCAGGCTGTCCGATCACTTAGATAATCAGCTGTGGAGTAATAGGACTTACGACGGAGGCATTTTTTTATAAAACATTTAAATTTATTTATAGATAATGCCTGAACAGTGGCTTTTTTTTTTTGAGAGGAGGAAATACGGTTACGTGTTTACGCCCCGGAACGGGGCGTAATATGTCGGACTCGAGTGTCCGCGTAAGCGGACACCCCATACCGACTAAAACCTCCTCTGTGCTGTTAGCAGCCCTGGCTTTCACAGCGAAGTAGGACGTGGGCCGTGGAGGCCGCAAAGACTACGCAACAACAGTCGCGGGGCGTCTCCTAAGGAGACTCGAACCTCAGACCGGCTGTGTGCTTGTGGGAAGGAGAGAGAATGAAAATGTAAATGAAGATGAGATGAAGATGAAAAGATGAGAAGAACACACTCGCCGGCGAGTGTGGTGATGTTTTGTGTAATGTATGTAAGTGTGTATGTATGTGTTTATGATTGTATGTATGTGTGTTTGTATGTATGTACGTAGTGTAAATGTTTGTGTGCATGTATGTTTGTGTTTGTGTCTGTTTGTGGAGCGTGTTTGTGATTGTGTAAGTGGTGTATGTCAGTCCGTGTGTGAGTGAGTGTAGTGAAGCGATTACAGGACGAGGACTAACGTCTCGTCGGGTATCAAAACAATGTGTGGTGTATCTAGGGTGCGGGCCTCTGGCCATCGTCAGAGCGACGAGTGCAAGTGGTTTGCGGTGGTTGACCGCGCCTACGCCTGCGAAGGCGGTGTGTGCGTGTCTGTGTCGGTGTTTGTGTGGGTGTCGCGTTCGCGATGGTGATGTCGTCATCCGGGTCTACCGTTACGTGTCTGGGACGTCTTATTGGGTTGAGACTATGGTGAAGGGGGGTGTACCCGCATGCCTTCCTAACCAAGATGTTGGGATGGTTAGGCGCCTTGTCAAAGAAGCGTCGCGAGATCTCTTTAAAGTGTTGAGCTATTGTCGGAAGCTCTAGGTCGCGGTGAAGGTCAACGTTTCGGATGAACCACGGGGCTCCGGTTGCCATGCGCGTGAATTTATTTTGAACTACTTGCAAACGACGTAAGTAGCTCGGTCGGGTGTGAGCGAAAACGACGCTTGCGTATGACAGTATGGGCCGTACGATGGTTTTGTACAGCGTCACTTTGTGTTTGAGCGGAAGTTTGCTTCGCCCACACACAAGTGGATAAAGGCGACTGAGGACAAATCGGGCTCTATTGCATACCGTATCAATATGTTTCTTGAAGTTCATATTGCTGTTGAACGTGACTCCTAAGTATTTGTAATCCTTCACCCACGGTATGGGTGTTTCATACAATTTAATGACGTCGGTCGGTCGTTTTTTAGCGCGGATGCTATTCGCGTTACCGAAGAGTACCGCTGCACTCTTGGTGGGGTTCACTTCAATCCGCCATTTTCTGAACCAGTTGCCTAGTTCATCGACGGCGGCTTGAAGCACTTTAATGTTCCTGCTCAAGGTTGAGCGGTTCAATAGAGCGGAGCCAAAGTAGAGTGCCGTATCGTCAGCGTACTGAGCGAGCTGGACACTCGGAAACTTGGGAATGTCGCTCGTGAAGAGCGAGAAAAGAGTGGGAGAGAGGACTGAACCCTGTGGCACGCCAGACCTGATGGGTCTGGGTGAGGATAGGGTGCCCTCTACTCGATATCGGAAGGAGCGATCAGTAAGGTAGGCTCGTACGATGCGCACGAGCCTGTCTGGCACTCCCAGTTGATACAGCTTGAATACTAAGCCGTTGTGCCATACCTTGTCGAATGCCTTCGCGACATCGAAAAACACGGCTGCCGTGGTAGCGTGAAGTTGACGCCGTACGAGAATGTACTCGGTGAGTCGGTTAGCCTGCTGGGGACACGAGTGAGCGGTTCTGAATCCGAACTGTATGTCGGGTATCAGGTTGAGCTCCGCGATGTAATGATTAAGACGCGCGAGAATTAATCTTTCGTAAAGTTTCCCGATCGAGTTAATTAAGCTAATAGGCCTATAGCTACTTTTGGGATACCGATAACAATGGAATCCTTCCATTGCTGAACAGTGGCTGGGACTTTATTATAAAAGTGTATACATTTACCCTTAGAGCTATTATGTATCTTATGGAATATATACTAGAATTAGTTACAAGCAATCCATTATTTCTAGTGTTATAATAGTTAAATGTAGACGAGTACAATAAATATATAATGCAGCACATTATAAGTATCAAAATGCAGCTACAATAAAGCTTTATAATAAATCACCACTCTCTAAATTTATTTACAGTTCACTTCATATGCATTGATCTCGACTGTATAAACGCTGCGGTTTCCATTAACGTATTAATCATGCAAATATAGACTGTCCCTGATGTATATACTACTTAAAAATAGACAAGCAACTGCAAGCGACTTCGTCCGTAGTAGATTATAGCGCCCTCTCAAAAACAGACAATTTAGGGGATAAAACAGGGTAATGTTAAATATAAATAAATAATATATATAAATTTTTCATACAACTTTTATGTAGATTGAATGATTAACATGGCTCCAACTGTAAAAGTAAGGGGTACTTTGGTGATTTTCTTTCGCAATGTCTATTAAAGATAGAAATGTAAAGTAAAAATAAATTCTCTTCTTATACTCTGTAGACATATAATTATTTTTTGCAAAATTAAAAGCTTTATATAAACCATTAAGAAATGGTTTCAATTAAACGCTATTTTGGCGATTTTTTGGGATAGCGGCCTTAATCCTCTCCTGCCCTATACCAATATGTTTTCGGTTTTAGTATTCATATTTACTTTATGAGGACTCTTACAGCTGTTCCCAATATAATATCTACAGATAGAGATAAAATACTACTTCCTACTGTCAGTAATTAGCTGTCAATAATCTGAATATGTCCCAATATACCGATAAGTCATTCTTATCGCCTTATATTGGGTCGCGTGAATTACAATTTCCATACAAACTTCTATCGCTAGTAAGCTATACGTCTTCCCATTGACAGATAGCGTGTACGGATAAGGTGAGTTACCGTCAATAAGTTTAGTGGGATAGAAAAGTCAACGATAGTTACGCTTTTTATTTCAAGTAAGAAATAGACTGAATATTGGTAACGGCCGTTAATCTATTTGGTTGAAAAGAGTGGCCGTTGAGTTTCTTATATGTTGTTTTCATATATAATGGTAGATTCAGTAATTTTTTTTTTATGGAATAGGAGGACAAACGAGCGTACGGGTCACCTGTTGTTAAGTGATCACCGCCGCCCACAATCTCTTGCAACACCAGAGGAATCACAGGAGCGTTGCCGGCCTTTAAGGAAGGTGTACGCGCTTTTATTGAAGGTACCCATGTCGTATCGTCCCGGAAACACCGCACAAGGAATCTCATTCCACATCTTTGTAGTACGTGGAAGAGAAAAGCTCCTTGAAAACCGCACTGTGGAGGACCGCCACACATCAAGATGGTGAGGATGATATCCTAACTTGTGGCGTGTCGTGCGAAGGTGGAATTCGGCGGCAGGAATCAGGTTAAACAGCTCTTCCGAACACTCCCCGTGATAAATGCGGTAGAAGACACACAATAAAGCGACGTCTCTACGCAACGCCAAGTGATCCAGCCGTTCACAGAGCACTGTGTCCCCGACAATTCGAGCTGCTCTGCGTTGCATGCGGTCAAATGGATCGAGCTGATACTGGGGTGCGCCAGACCAGAGATGACAGCAATACTCCATGTGTGGCCGGACCTGCGCTTTGTAGAGCGCTAGTATGTGGGCCGGCTTGAAGTATTGCCGTGCTCTATTAATGACGCCCAGTTTCTTTGAAGCCAATTTGGCTTTGCCTTCCAGATGACCACGAAATTGGCAATCGCTCGAGATATCGAGACCCAGTATTCCGATACTAGGCGAGGCTTTGATGGAAGTGTTGTCGAAGAGCGGTGATACGACAAATGGCGTTTTTTTAGTGGTAAACGCGCAAACTTGAGTCTTCTGGGGGTTAAATTGGACAAGGTTCAATTTTCCCCATTCCGCGACCTTCTCAAGAGAGGACTCGATAGAAAACACAAGTTTCTCCCGGCACTGGTCGACGATTTCCCGAGAGAGACCTGCATGGCCAGTGTATACGGCATCACCAGTGCTGTAGTCTGCATAGCAATGAATGTTGGAGGTGTCCAACATATCATTGATATGCAGAAGAAACAGCGTGGGAGACAGCACACAGCCTTGGGGCACTCCAGCATTCACGGGCTTCGGGTTCGAGCAACCTCCATCGACAGTGACCTGTATGCTGCGCCCAGTGAGGAAGCTGGAGGTCCACTTGCACAAGCTCTCGGGAAGCCCAAATGATGGAAGTTTGGAGAGGAGCGCCTTATGCCATACACGATCAAAGGCCTTCGCTATATCCAGGCTAACTGCCAGGCCTTGCCCCCTTGCTTTCAATAGCCGCTGCCCATCTATGTGTTAGGTATACCAGAAGATCACCTGCCGACCGACCATGGCGAAACCCGTATTGTCGGTCGTTGATCAACTGGTGACCCTCTAGATATACCAAGAGCTGACGGCTAATTATGCTCTCCATGATTTTGGAGAGCAGGGAGGTAATAGCAATAGGCCTGTAGTTTGCCGGATCCGAACTGTCTCCTATTTTTGGATCGGATGGACAAGGGCTGACTTCCATGAGTCAGGGACTACGCCTTTAGAATAAGAGTGCTGGAATAAACGCGTTAGCACCGGCGTCAACTCAGGGGCACACGTTCTAAGCACGATTGGAGAAATGCCATCCGGCCCGTTCGACTTCCTGACGTCCAACGAAAACAGAGCTCGCCTAACAGTTTTCTGTCTGAACTGTACTTCAGGCATAGAGCTCTGACACCGCGGGATGGTCGGCGGTGTTTTTCCGTTGTCGTCAAGAGTCGAGTTGGAGGCGAAAAGAGCGCACAGGAGATCGGCTTTCTCTTTTGCCGTATGGGCCAGGGTGTCATTCCTCATGTGCAACGGCGGCATGGACGGCTGGCTGAAGTTACCAAGAGCAGCTTTCGACAACGACCAGAACTTGCGTGTTCCGTTCGGGTAACTGGAAAGCTGCTCACCGATATTGACGACGTGTTTTGACTTTGCACGGGCGATTTGCCGCTTAAAAAATCTGGAGGCACGGTTGTATTTCCTCTTAAGAACTGTGCAGTTCGGATCCTTTGTGCCCAGCGCCGCAACCCAAGCTCGATACGCCTGTTTTTTGCATTCAGATGCTGCTTTAACTGACGCATCGAACCAGGGCTGTGATCTGCCACCGATGGGCACTACAGAGTTTGGTATAAAAATATCCATACCCTGTAGTATCACATCGGCTACTGCAACGGCGCAGGCACTAGGATGATCCGAAGGGAAACAAACCCTGCCCCAAGGGTAGGATGCAAAAAACGAACGCATCCTATCCCAATCTGCTGACTTGTAGTGCCAAACGCGGCGGGTCGCTGGTAGTCTGCGACGTTGGCGTCGGATAGGCACTACACTCCTGACGAGGCAATGGTCGGACATTCCGAGAGGGGCGTCGACAAAGACCTGGTAACCATCGGGATGTGTAGTCAGCAGAAGATCCAATAAGGACGACATGTGGCTATCCACATCCGGGAGCCGCGTTGGTGACTCGACCAATTGGGACAGACAATACGCCAATGCAAAATTATGCACAGATCACCCTGCGTAGTCTGTGGTACGTGATCCAAGCCATTCGGCATTGTGCCCGTTGAAATCACCCAAGACTACGATTTCAGCGGAGGGGATCCGTGCAAGCACGTCGTCAATTGCCGCTTGAACGCAGCCCATGAGATGATCGGTTTCTGCGTTACCACTATGGGACCTGTAGACACACGCATAGATGCGCACGCGGTCCTCTAAATCTACGCGGAGCCAGAGAGTGGACAGGTCCCTACCCTCAAAATTGCCGAGACGGCGACAGCAGATATCCTCCCTAACGTACACACAACCCCGGCATGAGGCAAAAAATTGTGCTCAATTTTGTACCCGGGGTACGTTATATATGACGTATCGCTAGGTCGAGATATCTGCGTCTCCGTAAGGAAACACAAGGCCGGTTGCGCCGTCTCAAGGTGGTGGTGGACGGCGTTTAAATTGGAGTGAAATCCCCTGATATTGCAAAAGTCCACGTTGAGTGTGGAGCGGGGTGCCGTGGTGTTACTGCCTCGTTTGTCCTTGGTCATGCGCGGTTCTGTGCCCTCCCCAGAATACGAAGGGCAGCCCGGGCTAGAGTGCTCGGGGAGGGATTCGCCGACTCTGGTAGAGCCGGTACCCTCCTGGGGTAAAATCTTTTTAGATTCCGCTGTCATATTCGGGTGGAGGGGGGGGGGAATGACCACCGGTCCTCGACACTAACCTATGCGAAACCTAGCGGCACTAGGCCGCTACTTCACGCCGGTATTCTGTGCGAGTGTGGTAATTAACCCGGACGAGTCTGGCCCGATTGTGCTGACGTCATATGACGGCAGCGTGACTCTCCCACTTCTAAAAAGCCCTTAGTCGCCTCTTACGACACCCTTGGGCCTGGGACACGTACAGGGAAAAGTACAAATTGAATATTTATAATGACGATTCAAAAGCGCTTACTTTAAGTCTACACAAAATGTTGTAACACAAGTTACAGATCACACGCTGAATACATTTGATTTCTTAAGCCAACTTATTTTTATTTTTAATATTCTTTTTACAGATACTTTTTCGTTATCTTCTTAATATATATAAATTACGTGACACGTTGTTTGTCCGCGATGGACTCCTAAACTAATGAACGGATTTTAATGCGGATTACTTCATAGAGTGCAGTTTGATCCAACTTGAGAGATAGGATAGTTTTTATTTCAATTTGGGACCCATAATTATTTATATTTTAAATATTTGTTTTGTATGAACATATTTTCTATGAGAGAATTTAGTGACGCACGGTTTGACAGTTCCGCTGTGAAACAATTTCATTACAACAGGGAGCATTTTTTACGAAATAATTTTTGATGTTTTGAAATATTATTGACAAATTCCTTTAAAACAGTATTTTTTCATCTACAGAACAACGTCTGTCGGGCCAGCTAGCACTAGGTAAATATTAGTTCTATTCAAAATTTAGCCCGATCAAACACATCTACAGACTATACTTCAGTTCACTGTTGTCATTTAAACACCGCCTTTGTATGCAAACTCCAAAGGGAGTTTAAGTCTCTAATAACGTCAGACCTTCGAAGAACGTGATTGGGGTGCAAAGTGATATATTTTCGTAATACTTTTTTTTACAAATTACACATTCATGGTTAAAGTTGGGTCAACTTATATTAACAACTTATATGCCTCCCTGGATTATTACATTCGCAGCAATCACGGAAATAGAAATATCTTTATTTAATACTAGCAAACCCGACACACGTTGTCCTGTAAACATGTCGTTAGTTTGAAAAATCAGTCCAGCCGTTAGGCGGAGTTCACTAACATGGGAAAGAGTATTAAATATGGACTGAATTGAGAATCCAAAACTTTCTCAAATTCACTGGAACACCCAAACAAAATCATCAAAATCGGTCCAGCCGTCTAGGAGTTCAATTGTGAATGTAGATTATATTATATATAAGACTAGCGGACCCGACAGGCGTTGTCCTGTATACACGTCTTAAATTTGAAAAATCGGTCCAGGCGTTAGGAGGATCTCACTAACATACATACACATGGGCAGGAGATTTATATCTGAATAGTTATAGATGAGAATCTAAACCATTCTCAAATTCACTGGAACACACAAAAAAATCATCGAAATCGGTGCAGCCGTTTAGCCGTGCGACTAGAGGAGCTTAGAATGTAAAAGCGAGCGAAGCGAGCATCAGACTTGAATCATATCCCGACCCGGACAAGTTAGGTGGAATGGGTTAGCGGGTATGGCCCGCCATTCGTGTTTTTTTGTAATAATGTGAGCTCCGCGAAGCGGGGCTTCTACTTAGAAAAGTACCTTTAGACAAACTTTTATCTGTTTTGAGGTAAGGTTACATTAATTTGATTTTCAAGAGACTGGTGCGTTACCTTTTGATGGGAGTGGGGGAGTGAGCCAGGGGAAAGAGGACATCTCCACCCCCCCTACCCCTCTCCCCCCTACAACTGCGACACGATACTAAATTCTTATCGAATTATGTCTAAGTCTTACCAAATAAACCTTATAAATACCAAAGAAAATACTTTTTGTCATTTCACGGAACTAACACTGGCATTTGGTCAAATCACTAGATTTGTTTCACGAAATGATAAAACCGGGATTTGACAAAATCAATGTCTTTATCATATCCCTGCGACATATATAACAACTAGGAACTATTTTTCAAAGAGAGAAGCAGGCGGGACATTCGTATTCGAACTAAACTTATACTTGTTCTTAAAAATTTCCATAAAATTAATTAAAAACATTAATAAAAAACAAACAAACATACAAATTTAAAATAAAATTCAGAACCAGTAGCAGTTTAATAGTAATAGAAATTATCATTAAATAAAAGTAACAATTAAGGAATTTTGTAATGTTTTTTTAGCCTAATTAAAGTTCCTCCGATCAGTTCAGGTCGTAAACTATTATTTTATTATATAATATTATTATGAAATGAAATGAAATGAAATATATCTTTATTGCACACCACAAAATAATTAAACATAAGAAAAATCGAGACTACAGAAGTACAACAATAGGCGGCCTTATCGCTTAAGAGCGATTTCTACCAGGCAACAGATGTTGAAAAGATAACAGAAGGTGGTGTTATCAATATGCATATAATTTAAACATACACATACAGTAAATAATTCCAAGAAAAGAACTAGTAATGTATTTTACACAGTAATAAATAATAATTATGGAGCATTGTTTTGAATGATTGGAGAGTTTGAGCCTTTCTGATTTCAGAGGGAAGAGAATTCCATAGGTTAACAGCTTGCACAGCAAATGAATTGTTGAAAAAGGAAGTTTTATGAACAGGTGTACAAAGCAAGAGATTATGAACAGACCGAAGATATAGTTGGTGAGAACTTAATGCTGAAATTTTTCCTTGAGATATATAGGAGCTTTAGGATTAAATAGGACACGATAGAGATGTATAAGTATATGGAAATTTCTACGCAAGCGGATAGGGAGCCATTTGAGATTTTTGCGAAATTCAGACATGTGGTCATACTTACGTAGTCCAAATATAAAACGAATACACATGTTCTGCAATCGTTTAAGCTTATCTAACTGGAGTGCGGTTAAATCGACATAAGAAATGTCAGCGTAGTCAAGAATAGACAGGAGAAGGGATTGAGCGAGTAAAGTTTTCGTGGGAATAGGAAGAAAATTTTGGAGTTTTTTTAATGAGTGAGAGGCAGCATAGAGCTTCCTACTAACTTCTTTTAACTGATGGTGCCAGGACAAATTCCGATCAATGAATACGCCCAAGCTCTTAACAGAGCAGCTAAAAGGAATAAGAGTTCCACCTACACAAATGGGAGGTAGATTACCCCACTCAATTTTATGGGTTAGTTGTGAGCTACCAACAATAATACATTGAGTTTTCGACGGATTCACTTTTAGACCATGGGCAGTACTCCATTCCAGGATTGTAGTTAAGTCTTTGTTAGTGTTTTTAATAGCTAAAGGCAGACCATCGAGAGAAGATTGTGAGTATATCTGGAGATCGTCTGCATACATATGATACCAGGAAGTTAAATTTTTAGTTATGGAGTTAATAAAAATTGCAAAAAGAAGAGGAGACAGTACACCGCCTTGTGGAACTCCAGCGGAAAGGTTAGACCAGGTTGAAGTGTTATCATCAATCTAAGTCCTTTGCCGACGCCCACGTAAATAGCTTCGAAACCACCCTATCACTGTTGGAGATACGTTAATGGAACTCAACATGCTCAGCAAAATATCAAAGTCAACAGTGCAGAAGGCATTACTGAAGTCGAGTAGCGTAAGTATTGTGAGCTGTTGCTTATCCATGCCAGATCGGATATCATCGGTAATGTTTATAAGTGCAGTAGTTGTACTATGTCCTGGACGAAAACCAGATTGGAGGGGGTTAAGAACACTGTGCTTATTAATAAATATAGAGAATTGTTGATGGACTAAGCGTTCAAGAACCTTGGAAAGAAAAGGTAGTATAGATATGGGGCGATAGTCAGAAAGATTATGTGGTTTAGAAATTTTTGGTATTGAAATAACATAAGCGTCCTTCCAGGCTACAGGAAATTGGCCAGACGTTATGGAGAAATTAAGAATATGAGAGATTGTGGGAACTAGGATATCTATGATAGGAAGGATTACGACTAATGCAATCACTACCAACGGCCTTAGATGTAATAGACAAAATGTTTTTTTTAACGTCAGAATCAGTGAAGGGAGAGAAGTTGATCGGTGGAAAATCAGGGATTGGGATTAAGGAAAGGGATTTAAGCGTTTGAGCTTTAGTGTTTTTGTCAAGAAAAGATGAATTTTGAGAGAAATGTTGATTAAGTTGTTCAATATTTAGATTATTCGAAATTGTTTGTTGTTGCTTCCCAACTCCTAGAGTTCTTAGGAATTTCCAAACTTTACTGGTTTCGCCGTTCTCAACAGACGAGTAGATGTGTCGTCGCTGCGCGTCCCTGCATATTATATTGCAACGATTCCTTAATCTTATATACTTTTCCCGGTTAAGATCAGAGTTATTCTGCTTATAAATAGATTTAGCTCGATTTTTAGAAGTTTGCAGTTTTTTAATATGGTCAGTAAGCCAAGGAGCAGGTAAATGCGTTATCTTCACGGGTTTAACTGGCGCATGCTTATCATACAGCTGTCTTAGAAAGAATTAAAAATATCAATTTTATCATTGATACTATTAGAATTAAAAATGACATCCCAATCAATAGTTTGTGTGTCTATAGGAAGACGTTGCATATCCATCCCAGAAAAATTCCGCTGCATCAGTATTTGGGGTTTACGTTTAGGGGGGCGTACTTTATAGGAGAGAAAAATAAGATCATGGAAGGAAAAAGCATTCGCAGAGCATTGCCCATGCGAGTTTACATACTCGGGCTTACAGACTATGATGAGGTCAAGAAGAGACGGAGTGGAGTGAGGAAAGAAGTGGGTGGCTGTAAGAGGAAGGATATGAAGATTATAGGAATCAGTAACGGACAAAAGCTTTTTTGAACGATGGTCATCTTTAAAAAGACAGGTATTAAAATCACCCACCAAAATCAAGTGATCATATAGTGGTACAAATTTCTCGAGGATATGATCAAAGGAAGAGAAATAATCGACATTAAGTCAAGGACTGTAGAATACTCCAAGAAGGATTTTTGTATGTGAAAGGATAACTTCAACAGGTAGATACTCAACTTCATTCTGTGACAAGGAATCACTAGAAGAACTTATGATTGAAAACGGAAGGTGAGATCGAAGATAGATTGCAACGCCACCACCAACTCTACCCATACGGTCGTTATGAAGGAGGTGATAGCCTGGAAGGTAGTAAGAGGTAGAAGGGAGTCTAGGCTTAAGCCACGACTCAGAAATAAGTACGGCATGAACATTGCTAGAGTCAAACGACGCCTGAAGGTCAAGATAATGTGCAGGAATACTTTGTGCATTGAGGTGAACTATATTAAAGTTTTTCTGTGTGTCGGGGAAGTGATTACTGAGAGCAACGTCAATAGGAATATAAGACACACTTTGAAAACTTTCTTCACCACTAGAATCAGAAGAGACTATAGACTGAAAATCATCAAGGCTAGAGTTATGTGACATTTTGTATCTTGATAATATGTAAAAATTATCTACTGTATATTATTATACTTATACTATTACACAAAAAATAATCCTATATAAAATAATACATAAATTATACCTGCAACGAGTTTCCTAAACTAAAAAATAATATACAAAAAGAATTAAATTAAATTAAATGATTAACGAACCCACCCGCCAGTTGCAAGGAGAGATTAATTCACTTCTAAAAACAAACAATAATTTAAAAATTAAAAGATAAAGTAAAAACAATCAAAAATGAATATATTATATAATACAGAGTAATCAACCGGCGTTAAGTCCGGACTCCTCGCAAGCCTCAGCGTATAATTTGTGCTCAGTGAGTCCTAGACTACTATCTGGTATTTTATTATAAAATTGAATACCAAGACCTATGAAGGAGCCCTTAACTCTAGCTAACTTATTAAGCTTATTATAAGCACTTTATTATGCATTAATATTACATAATATCTCATTTAAGTGTCGAATCTTTATGTTTAAATTGGACCAACTCCAAAATATTAAACAACGTAATATACTTAGTCAGGCCCAGAACAGATACGTAACAATGGTGAAGGGACCAAATTTGTTTGTTCATTCTACAATGCAAACATGTCATTTTTGTGTTTTATTATTTCTAATTGCTCTAACACATTCAAGCGAAATCCTTTTGCACATGTATATTAAATATTAAAATTATTATTGTTTCCGAGTGATCAGTGGCAATTAAATGTTTCGCGAAGTATGATTTATCGGGATGATAAATTCTAAACGCGGCAATATGTTCCTTTATTCTTATTTCAAAATTTCGACCCGTTTGTACTATATATACCTCGTAACAAGTGTCACAACCTAATTTATAAACGCGATTTTTCGGAATTATTTAATCGATCTTTGCCATTACATATTCGATTGATATTGTGATTCCTACATATTTTAGCTATTTTATCTGATATTGGACCAATATATGTCAAACTACAGTACTTTAAACGTACTAAACGTATTTTAAAAGATGACTTCGGACTTGCAGCCTATAAGCGTTAGACGTACTGGTCATTTCTTAACTAATAATTTAAAAAAGAATAGGGTGGTAAAATCGAAACAACTACTGAAGCGGTACGCAATGAGAGGTCACAGAAAAAAATTTGTTTACGAATGAGAATTTTTACAATTGAGCAACATTTTAACAAACAAAATGACCGTATTTATGCTCAAATCTCTAAGGAAGCACCTCAACTAGTCGACAGAGTGCAACGTGGGCACTATCCGACTTCTGTGATGGTTTGATGGGCCCCTTAACAAAACCATGTTTAATAACCAAGAATGGTACTTCCAGCAAGACTCGGCGCCGGGTCATAAAGCTCGGTCCACGCAGTTTTATTGGAAACGAACCTTTCGGACTCCATCAGAGCTGAAGAGTGACCGTCGTCTAGTCCCGAGCTTAAGCCGCTGGATTATGATTTATGGCCAGTGTTAGAGAGTACGGCAAGCCATCATAATTTGGAGTTGCTAAAACAATCCGTACGATTGGCAGTGAAGAATTTTCCCATGGAAAGAGTGCGTGCTTCTGGTCTCAACGTTTAAAAGACTGTACGAGGGCGGCACTGTAAATTTCGGGAATCAAGGAAGTGACGCAACATTACTATTTAAAAATGTATTTATTGCTTTTCGAAGTATTTTTCGCGAAATTTGACACATTTTTCCATACGATGGAACCAATCATTGAAGCAACCATTCCATTCGGAAGTTGGGGTCTCCAAAATGGCCGTTTTGTATGGCCGTTTCAGGTGATGAAAATCTCTGACCACGCAATTTATTCTTTATTTTAGGGAAAGTATAGAAATCATTAGGGCTGACGTCAGGGCTGTACGGCGGATGGTCTAATAATTCTATGTTTTTTCGCTCTAAAAACTCTTTTGTTCTGTGCGCGGTGTGAGAACTCGCATTGTCGTGATGGAGGATGATGCGGCGGTTGCAGTTCTCTTTACGGAGTTCAAAAACGACCTGAGGCAAACAAATGCTAGCATGCCATTCTGCATTAACTGTTCTTTGTCCCTCAAGAGGAATAGTCGCAACATGGCCGGTTTTGGAGATAAACGTGGCCACCATTTTTTTTGCAACACTCCGTGAACGAACAAATTTTGTTGGCTTTAACTCATTTTCGAACAGACAAAATCGTGACTGGTTTTTTGTTTCGTCACTTGATACGATGTTGTATACAGCATTGAGGATCCTGCGTGGAATCTTTCGAGAGTTCTGACGCACCAAGTAACGCGAGCCGCTTTTTGCTCTTCACAGAGCAAATGCGGTATCCATCGGGAAAACAACTTTTTTACACCTAATTGTTCATGCAAGATTGAGAAGATGAGATTATTTGTATTTGTTTCATGCCAATGTCTAAAATTGCCTGAATATCGCGGTATGTCACATGTCGATCTTCCTCAATCAGCTTACGCACAGCATCAACGTTTTCTTTAGTGACTGCAGTTTTTGGACGACCTTGACGGGGATCATCATTGAGCTAGACACGTCCACGTTGAAATTCAGCAAACCAGCGATAAATTGTGGTTTTGGATGGGGCTTCATCACTAAATGCAGAAATCATCCAGTCAACACACTGTTTTTGTGTTAAACCACTTCGAAAGTCATAATAAATATAGCTCTAGAATTTTCTCGAGTCAATTCCATTTTCTCAACGACTAAACAAGTTTGACAAGATCTTGTGACAAGATCGAGAATCTTTTTTTAAATAAATAAATGGTATTCGATTTTTAAAACCAAGGAGTTTTCAATTAAAAAGATTTTAATATGACAGGAACAGTGGAAATATTCCATTCCCGATACTTTTAGTGCAGCCTATGTATTGCAGCCAATGGAGACCACTTCGAATTAGCTTTTTATATTTTAAATTGTTTTATATTTATGTATTAAACTAACACTGTATATCAAATGACCGGCCCAAACTTTCAATATAGCCCGCGTTTGATATCTAATAAGCAATAAACGCAAAAATAAACACAGCAATCCCTACAATAAATATCTCAAATAAAACAATATTGCGACATCCAAGACTCTTCCAGCCTCAAAGCTCCGTACTAAGACCTACTTGAAGGAGCTTTTCAGTACAGTCTGTTGCGCTTGCTTTTGATGTGAATTTTCCTAAAGGCTTGAATTTATAAAAGGCTGATGGACTCTTAGCCCAGATCTCATTTAATTTTAGGCTCCTTATTAAATAACAAAATTTCGCGATCCTTAATTTGCAAAATTATGTTTATAAATAATAGTTTTAAGTAATAAAATAAAATTAGAACTAACCCTTACTTAATTTTTGCATGTCACAAATAAGGCATACCTTATACATAAAAAAAATATGTTTATTAAATTCTTTAACTTACCTTAATATGTTAACTTCAAAGAGAAGATGTTCATATAAATTAAGCTTTTAAGTAATAATTTATTAATCTTATCTTAATATTATGGGGGAAAATGGGATAATTTGAGGATTAATGGAATAGACTTTTGTATAAATAATATCAATACATTTTATAATTTTATATTCAAATCAAATCTTAATTGTTTTATATTAGATTATTTGATAAGTTGATTAAATTGTGATGAAGAATATGTAGCAAAAACAATAAGAATTGGTAATATG
Source organism: Leptidea reali (assembly GCA_949711725.1). Lineage (NCBI taxonomy): Eukaryota > Metazoa > Arthropoda > Insecta > Lepidoptera > Pieridae > Leptidea > Leptidea reali. The sequence goes on along the minus strand of CATIXN010000204.1, from coordinate 5,406 downwards.
TTATTTCGGCGCGAAAAGGATCAAAGAGGCTTTTATTTGTTGAAAATATTGTCGTTGACGAAATTTATTGCTTCGGATTTAATACAATTTGCTCTAACGTACCTTAGGGTGAATGTAATTTGTTCATACTGTTATCTCGATCTTTTTAACTGCATAATAAAATTATAGATTGGATTATAATGTGCAACAATTAATAAAGATAAAGTGTAAAATGATACTTTTACATATTAAAGTATCAATATTTGGAATGGATATTCATAAAAATCATTTTTAAATTAATATTTAGACAGTTTAGTTTTATTATTAAGACTCATAATTATTACGAACATACAAAATGAAAATATTCTGTTTTGTTATTAAATATGGATTATTTAAGTAATTGAAAAAAATCTGAAGAAATATATTGAAATAATCTCGTTCTCTTCCTCGCATTTTTAAATTTGGATGGATTTTTTTTATTGATAATTAGTGTTAATTGTTTTTATAAATCAGGAAAAAAATTATTAAATTGTTATTTTTTAAATACATTTTTGAAGTTGCAATTTTGACTTTTTTTGAAGTAAACTTAAAAACCTGATGATTAAGAATTACCAATAAACCTGTATAACTCCATAGACTAAGGCGCGGCATGGTACCTCGTGTCGTTTTTAAAGATTTTGTTTTCTATATAATATGAATAATAACATTATTATAGCAATTAGTTGCTCCTACTAACGAGTTCTATTTGATTTTCTTAATTTCTATACAAATGATTTAAGTTTTCTTTAGTGTTAATTCCGCCAATATAACACTAAAGAAAACTTAATTCATTTGTATAATTATGGATTTCCGCAAAGTAACGCCTAATTCAATAAATTTTCTTAATTTCTTTTTTAAACATGATTATAAAAATAAACCTTATTTTGGTATGTGTAATCATACCATTTGAAATAAGAACATAATTAAAATGGTATTAGCAAAGCCGTCGGGAATTAATACGGCACTCGTAGAGGTGAGCTTCATTTGCTGTCAAGGAAATTAGATTCCTTCCATGTTAACTTTGAATAACTCATTTTAATACTTGCGTATTTAGAATTTAATATGCTAATATCTTAATCACAGGTTGAACACCTAGTCTGGTCATACGTTTTGTTATGTATGTATTTCTACATACTATTTTTATGATGTAATTAAAACCTAAAAAATAAATATTCGAAATGTTGTTTGGCTTTAATGCAATCTTTTTTTATGGAAAAAGGAGCGTACGGGTCATCTGGTGTTAAGTGATCACCGCCGCCCACATTCTCTTGCAACATATATTATTATAAACCCATTTCTCAGGCAATAATTAACAAACTGAGTTCAGACCACTTTGGTCAGTTAGCCTCTTTTAATATTGAGGTCAATAAATGTACTCAAATTAAAAAGTTTACGTTTATTCCTGTGAATAATAGGCGAATGGAGAAATATAGAAGCAATGTGTCAGTTAAACTCTCAAATTTGGATTTATTCAAATATAATATTAATCCAAATGAAATGTATGATATGTTATTTAAAATAATTAAAACAGAGTTTGCTTCTATATTTACTTCTAAGACAGTCAAATCAGGTGGTCTCCTGTCATTTAATGATTGGGCAACAGCTGGCATTCATAGGAGCAGACAAAGGCTATA